>VXAK01021022.1:3358-31691 GCA_013399435.1 Arenaria interpres
GGTGTTTGGGGTGGGGGGGGGGGGGGAAAAGTTTACTTACCCCCTACATTAGGCTCGCCCAAATCAAATACTCGGTAAAGCAAGCTGCATGTCAAACAGTGATTTTCATACCTTTACTGGTATCTTTCGAACTTGGAATCTAACATGAGATGTTTAGTAAAGATGCAAAGGTCATTTAAATAAGGCGGTTGCTGACTTGCAGTGGTTACTCTGGGCAATTTTACTTCCTCAGTGAGGCAGGAAAAGAAAAAAAAAAAAAAAAAAAAAAAACTGTCAAGAAAATAAAAATCAGTGTTTCCAGCCCTTCCAGGACTAAAAGCAAAGCTGTCTGTTTGCTGGAAAGCTAGGAATCCCTCTGTTCTCTTCTGTGTGAGTTGGAAATTCATTTTGAGACTAGAGAGACTACAAGATCTCAAAGCTTAAAGTTTGAATACTATTAAATGCAGAGTTAAAAAAGAAGCATTTAAGTTTTGGAAATTGGGCGTGGAAGTAAAAGAATCAGATAAACATGCTACAGTTTGGATGCAAGAAAATAACCCTTCTCTGAAAGCAGGATTTTTGGCAGAAAATGTCACGAAGCTTCTGGGGATATTTAGAATGTCTCCAGACGTGAAACGGGCAGGGTAGGAGTGAAATAGTTGGAAAGTCATCGAAACTTTCAAGGCTACATAGTAAAACAAAGGCACATCACATGGAAGTTCCCTTCATGTAGATGGGATCAGTGTTCCTTTTATTTTTGTTTCAGTAGTGGAAGGAGCACTGGGGCTGTGCTTATTTGTAATCATTGATCCTTAACTCTCATCCATATTCTCTGTATTTAGTTCTCTCTCATAATGCAGCATAGCTACTTTCTTTGTCCTTTAACGACTTGTTTCCTCTTCAGTCATGCTTTCATTCACTTCCTTCTGGCTCTTTCTATTAACTCTAGCCTATTCTAATTCCTCCTCGTTGCTGCTTTTTACCCTGTCTTTCCTTTCCTCCCTGGCCCTTCGTTCCTCCCATCTTTCTCTTCGTCCTTCCTTTCCGGGTCCCATGGTTTTGAGCAACCGCGATGCGGGAATTTGGCGTGATGCGTGTGGAATGGTGGAATTAGAGCGGCGCACTGAGAAAGGTATCCTCAAAAAGTCAGTCCTAATTTCAGCTTTCCTCACTGCTGGCAAACAGCTACCTTTGTAGATTAGGGAGCTTTAGGAATAAACCCTCGGAAGACAGGGTTCCCCCGTGGCAGGGTCCTGGTGAAGCCCTCCTGGAGAAGTGGGTGCTGGCATCTCTACAGCTCGACGGAGCAAGAAGCAGTGGAGTATACGTGCACTCGTGTCACGGGGAAATAGAAATATGAACCAAACTACTTAACCCAGCATCTTAAATTTCATTTAAGAAGTTAAAATGTCACTGCTGTGACTCGTAACACACGCTTGCATTTCCTTTCCCTGCTTTCTGTACGACGGTACTCCAGGGTTTTTAAAAACATCCACCAAGAGAAGGAAGGAGCACGAAAAAACGGGCTCTTAATTGCAGGCAGTTTTTTAATATTCCCTGGGATCTGTTTTGAAGGGTACATTTGACAGAGAGAAAGGCAGCAGCCCCACACTGAATCCTTTGTCCTTCCTGCGGGGTGAAACAGTAGATAGCTTACTGTAAGTGTGGCTGGCTGCCAACCCGTGGCGCAGATTCTTTTTTTAATACTGTAAACTGGCAAGAAATCAAGAATTGCCGTTCTTCCTTTTATTTACTTTCCCTTCTGTATTAAAAGAGCTCAGTAAATAAGAGAAAGTTAAATGTTGAGTGAGGGTTTCGTCCTGATTAATCATTGAATAGCAGAGAGTTATTGGTTTGGGGGGGAGGGGGTTGCCCCCTTTTTTTCCATTTCTTTTTGGTTGAAGCTGGAAATATCGGTTGCTTCATCTGGAATAGATTATCGCAGGGAAAAGTCTGTGCAGAGTTTGAAATGAGGACAGAGCAGAATGCATCCATCATGCATAGTTTAAAATAATCTGCAAGACTGCTTATGATTTGATCCTTAGATGTACTTCCTCCCCATTTTCTTCCAAACTTGTGTTAATAATGAGTACTCTGTCTCTAGAAAAGACTTTTTTTTTTTTTTTTTTGGTAAAGTGTACCCCCGGCCTCTGCTTGTAAGTATTTTCTTATTTGTACAACTTGGCTTCCTGAAATAGCTGCTGAGTTTTTTGTTTTGCTGTTATATATAAAAGTGGTAGAGGGGTGTGGAGTTCCTTCTGCTGCTTCTCAAATCCGAGGCATGCCTCGCAAGCTCCTTCGCTTTCGCGCTGGAAAGGGAGTTGGCTTTTCTGACGATTGTATCGCTAAATTATTGGCAAAATTATCCCCAAGGAAAAGGGTTCCGTTGATACTGATATTGTGCACGTTTTAAGGATGTATATGGAGGGAAATACGTTTCTACATGAGCGATGCAGGAGTTCAAATTGAATTCAAAACTTACTGTTGCCATTAAATGCAGACTTAATGTGAAAAATTAGCCCACAACAGATTGTTTTAAATCCCAAAGTGTATTGTGGTTTGTTCAGAGGTCTGTCTGTCTTACTTAAAACATATTATACATTTAGTAATATCAGTGTATATGTGTTGCTGACTTGCTGAACCTACCATATAGGTCATGTATGTACAACTCTATTAAAGGCATTGTTGAAAGAAAAAAAGGATTCATGTTTCATTTCTTTTATATTTCTTGGCTAATTGGAAAGTTTCTGGAAATGATAAGGAATATTTGTGTTTTGAAAGCAGTGGACTGTGACTGAGGAAATCTGGACTTGATCTGCCAGATTTCTTGAAATAACTCCATCAAGTCATCAGTTGGTTTTGGTTTTTTTTTTTTTGGTTGTTTTCTCCCTCCCCCCCTGCTGAGTCCTTCATCTGTAAAATAGAGATAATTCTGTTCCCTTACCAGTCGGCCGTATGGTATAGATAAATTCATGAATGTTTGTGGGATAATGTAGTAGCACTTAATAGGTTCAGCATAAGTATTCACATTAATGATTTATGTTAAAGAGTGATTGAAAAACTGCATTAACTCGAAAGTTGGGAGTATGTTGTCCCCGAAGCAGGGAATGTCAGAGGCTTAGGTTCCACTCTGCAATGCCCAAACGAGGGACACAAGAAATATTTATGCAGGAAATTTAGCAGTTTACAAGTTTCCTTCCTCTGGTTCCTTCCTTCCTTCCTTTAGTTAGAAAGAATTTTTTTTTTCAGACTCTGTTGGATGAGTCTGGATTTCTGAAGTGAATTATTTTCAAATATAAAGGGAATAGGCACATTTTTGTGTAGATGACTTGGAAAAAAAATGATTAAACTATTTCAAGATGATTAAATTTGAGAGGTGATCCAAAGAAATGAGAGCAACTTTTCTAAGCAATAATTTAAAAAAAAAAAAAACCTCTCCTGCAAAAGCATGGATCAGAAAATATCCCCCGTCTCAATGATAGCCGTCAGAAATCTTCCTCTCATTCTCCCTTTTCTTTTGTCTTGAAGCTGTATCTTGAGCTCATTCAAGACACACAGGGAAAATTTCTTGAAAAATGACAGGTAGAACTATCACAAACTTGTTACCGTTTTAAGGGTGTTGGATGAGATGCATAATTATCTTGAATACAGTTTCGGTTTTGCTGCCTTTTCAGTATAGCACGCCAGGGGGAAAACTCAAATTCATTCTTCAAGGATCCTCGATGTTAAAGGGAAAACTATGTAGGTAACAACTCTGTTTTCATTGGTATTTTGCGGTCTTTATTTTTGGTAAATGTGGTTGTTTATTTTAAGTGTAAGTGACATTAGTTTCATCCCTATTTTATCACCCACGTTAGGGGAAAACAAAGAAATATCTGCACAGAGTCTGAGTTATAAAGTGGCCGTATGACTTGAGTCTACTAATACGTGTTTCTCCTTTGATACCGTGAGCAGATTATCTTGAATAGCCTGCAGATTTCAGTATATATTTTTAAAATGCAGGAATAAGTGCTTGATATAAATATTGCAGTGACTTTATTTGGCAAAGAACAGAGTATTGCAGCAGCATTTCAGAATTACTGCATCCAGGTAGTCCTCCTGTGGGTCTCAAAAGCTAGGTTTTTGTGCTCCTTTAACTATATATTTGGAAGAAACAGAAAATGGTTTTATCACTTTTCTTCCCACTGACGTCCTCGGTTCTTACAGTAAGAATTTTCCTTGGCTGCTGCAGTGTGTGCCAGGAGATTGCAGATCCTGTGTCTGTATGTAGACCTGATACCTCAGAAACCCGTCTTTTATCCGATATACCCGTAAGGCAATTACCATGAGTCAGATGAACCCTCCACCTCAGGTTCCTTGATATGGTCAGGCCAGAGCAAGACCTTTTCTGGTCAGGGAGCCAGTCTGTGAATTAACGTCAGTGAGAATTACGGGTAAAATCCCCAGCCGTGGCTGGTGTCCAAAATGGGTAGCAAGACTGGTAATTTAAATGTCTGCCCCTCCTGGACGAAAATGAGCTGCTTGCATCTTGCTCTTTCTCTCATCCTAGCAAGGGTCATTTCTGATTTTGTCCAAACCAAACCAACAAAATGAGTTAGAGGAGGAAAAAGCATGTCTTCCTCCTTCCCTTCAGTAAGTTCATGTTTATCCCCACAAGCAACTCTTCCACTTTTGTTGCCCAGTTCCTTAAACCAGAGGAGGGATGTCCCACTGATTGTCTCTCCCAGCAGGTCACGGCATAAGTTGCTCTGTGTTTTTTTTCCCCCTGGCAGGGCCATATACCACGCGCCGCATCTACTCTTCCCCTTCCTTTGCCAGGTCATGCCTGATTTTCTCCTTTTAGACCAACCACAGTTCTAGCCAACTCCTTACTCCCTTTCCAGAGCCAGGGACTGCCGGGCAGAGTGATGTTTGTGGCCCCAGGACCTCCATCGCCTCCCTGGCCTCCTCCTCTCCACCACGGCACCCGCAGCAGTATCGGCCACAAAGGGATTTTCTTTATTGCATTAAGCTTATGAGAGAAGATTTAGTTGGTGTGTCACAGTGCCATTTGCCTCCTGTGACCCCGTGTCTCAGCAAATCCTTTCGTGGCTGTGAAGAATCTGTTTTGGTTTGAGCAAATTTGTCTTGAAGTATTAGAGCCATCTTAGGGGAAAGTGTTTTCTCTACCCCACAGTGCCATCTTTTTAATTCTGGGTGGCTGGACCTACTGATGGTATTTGAGTCATTACGCCAGTCTTGACTAACATCCCATCTGGCAACAGGAAATTTAAAAATACAATTAAATGATTTTCCTTAAATCATATGGCGGTGAAATCTTTTCTAGCAAACTTTTACACAGAAACAGAGATTTCATGTTTGTGGTAATAATGTTCGGAAAATATGTTTCGGTGTACGTAGTGCAAAGTCTCAACTTCTGGAGGACAACCACAAAATGTGTTTAAAAAAAAATAAATTAAAAAAAAGTGTTGCCTGGTACACACTTTGTGGATGTTTGTCTACAGTGCAAACCAGTTAACGAGTTCTTTCCCTATGGGAACAAGGAGCATCTCGTTACAACACCTTGAAATCTTTAAATAACTTAAAGGCTTTTTTCTTTGATGTGACGTTCCCTTTGTGACACCTTGGTGACAGAGATGTTACTTAATTATTATCTTTATTACAGGTGTGGCCTTGTTTAAATATCTGTGAAGATATCTCATCGGTGGCACTCTGATGCTGCTTGAGCACGTGTCTCTGTTGTACACGAGCCACCTTCAGATGGGGAGTGCCCATAGTAAAGGACAGAAAATGTTCTACCATCCTTAAGATCCTAAGATCTTCTGAAATGTCATTGGAAAAGATTGAAGAGTCCAAGCCTAGCTTGGAAAAAAAGTAAACAAAATAGAATTTTTTAGGTGGGATACAGGTAGGATGTGGCTGCCCAAGTATGAAAATGAGATCTAAACCAGCAGGTTAGCCTTCTGCCAAATTCCAGGTGACACAATGATTAAAAGTGACTTGGTCTGGGTCTTTGGGCGTGTAAATCCCTGTTTCCTCTGTGACTGCAGAGTCTTTTATTTCTGGGAATTGCTCAGTCATCGTACGCAGGGGATTGGGTTCCACACAAATGTACAGGAGAGGTTTCTTTGGAAAAATCATTGGAAGAAGAGATATCGGTGTCTCTGTTGGATACACCGTGGTAAGACCTGCTGCCCAGTGTTTGGGGTCCAAGGTCCAACGACTGCCTTTGCTTTAGGGTGCTCAAACACTTTTTTCCCAGGTGAGTGTCCAGGGGCTAAAGTCAACCCCAGAGCAAGTGCTTGCGCCACCTGACTGAAAATAATTCCTTTTGACCCTGTAAATCTTCATTTATCTCAGGCAGAGACGGAGACTCGCTCTGGCCATGCGATGAGGAAGGTGACTCACATGTTCCATTCCAAAGACCTTTGATGGACTTGACATGCATTAGCTCTTGGATAAAATGTGGACCCTAAGCAGAAGGGTGAACTGCTAAAATGAACTTTGATTGCCAAATACGGGAAGGATTTAAGACCCATTCCCAGCATTTTTTTCTGCTAACAAATGTAAAAGGCTTTCCACTTCCTGTGATAATTTGGGGGGGATCTTACTCTAAAATTTTCATTCTCCTTGGACATTGCTTATGAAGAATTAAGCAAGTAACTTTTGGTTCTGGATGATCACTGATGGAATTTAATGTTGTTTAGTTACGATAATCAAAGTGTCAAATAATTTTGTGAATTGCTAGTTTTCATTTCATCTTTAATACAGTGAATATAGTCCCTGGGGTTGAAGAACAGTGATTGTTACGGTTCTTCTACCATCTGGCACTGTGACAAAAATACCCTGTCTTGTGTTTCTCTGGCATGATGGAAAAATAGATAAATAAATAGGATTTATGAGTTTTCTTTACAAGGCTTTTCCACAGGGCAATTGATTTTATTTTAGCCTGTACAAGACAGACCAAGATAAGAAAAAAAAAAATTTTATTTCTCTCTCTTGCTTTCACAGATCCAGTGTAAATGAAACAAGACTGATATGTACTTACAGATCTTTAAAATACCTTAACAGTTTTTATTGGGCTTTCTGAAGAGAAGATTCAGGTCCTGTATTGTTAGTTACTTCTGCAGAAGAAAATAGGGTGTTTTTCGCAATAATTTTGAATAGCCTTGGGCCCCCTTATGCAGAACTTCATAATACTTCATGACAAGCACCTTCCACAAGGCTTTTTGGGGTGGGAAACTTTCTTCTTAATTAGGTTGCAGATAAAGCAAAGGTTCAGCGCTGTGACGTTAATCTGTTGAAAGTTTCTGCAGTGATTTTTCCCATCAATTGTATGTTCTCTGTCAAGGTCAAAAGTATCACTTTCCTTCAAGAATGAACACATAACCTTTTGTTTAAGGAAGTAGTAGTCTGCTTTGGAAGAGACTTACACAACAGATTAAACTGGTAGAATCAGGGACTCAAGGTAAATCAAAAGGCTTTTTATACCTGTTGAAGAAGTTCCATTCAATACTCAGCTGAGCTTTTCCATGTTGCGTGATTAAGTAACCAGAGTCAGGATCAAATGCGTTTTGAGGGGGTTTTGTTAGTTTTTAAAGTTGCTGTTCTTGCTAGGGGCATATGCTCTGGGTAGGTACCAGGTCTGGCTGTGAACGGCAAAAGCGGCTTGTCATCTTACTTAAAAGGTGCCTTCATGCTGAGGGCAATGTAATATCATTGCCCTAGTGTTTGCCGTTAAGAGAAATGCAATGGAACGCTATATTTAACTGCTTTGTAAAAGTCAAGCTGTTGTGATGAGAAAATTTCAATAAAGTTTGTAATATAAAAATATATTTTGCAAGTCTATAACTTTCTTCAGCTTCTGTCACTTGGAATTTACACTGGTTGTCTTCTTAAAAGGAGCCCTGGATGTCTTTAATAACTTTTCAAAATATGAACAGAATTAGAAATTTCTCATTATAAGAAAGGTACCAGTTGTATTTTTTTAGTGTATAAGATGGTTAAAAGTTGGTGTCAGTATATCACACATCAGCAAAAAGGTGTATTTGTGAGGTGAAAAGTAGCTGTTTGGTGCATTAAGGATGTTAAAGTTTAAAAACCACTTAAAAAACGTGCAGTAGAAAGTTTCCCCGTGTCTGTAGCTCTGTGCTTAAAGGCCTAATTCTGTAGTTTTACCAAGAGGGCATTAAGCGGAGTGGTGGTGGAAGATGCTTCAGCACCCATCCTGTAGCAAGATCCGGTTCAACCTCGGTCATCCTTTGGAGAATGGCACGTTCTGGAGGGCATGGTCTTTTTTCGGTGGTGCCCAGGGAGAGGACAAGAGGAAATGGGCACAACCTTGAACGTAAGAAGTTCCACCTCAATGTGAGGAGGAGCTTCTTTCCTGTGACGGTGGCAGAGCACTGGAAGAGTCTGCCCAGGGAGGTGGTGGAGTCTCCTTCTCTGGAGACATTCAAAACCCATCTGGACAAGTTCCTGTGCAATCTGCTCTGAGTTGACTCACTCTGGCAGGGGGGTTGGACTAGATGATCTCCAAAGGTCCCTTCCAACCCCATGTGATTCTGTGATCTGTTGGATTCGAGGGGGGGTGTGTGTGTGTGTGTCGCTGATTCAAGGAGAGCAGTCGGACTCTCAGGGCGAGAATGTGTTTGGTTGGGCACAGGTGTGTCCACGTGAGCGTTTTGGTGTGGCTCAGGAGCGTGCTTCTGAAGCAAGTCCGCTCATTGTCCCCGCTTCCTGCCGACGTGCGCACGCCTTGCCAAACGGGCTCGGAGCGCCTTTTTTTTTTTTTGGGGCACCGCTCAACCGAAAAAGATGTTTCCAACTTGGCAATACCCACTCGGCCAGCAGGTCCGGACTGGCTCTCGGCTGAAAGGGAAACCATCCGAACTGGGTCCTCGGTGTCCTATGTTTTGCCCTATAGGATGGACTTCTATAGGAGTTGCGCTACAGGCTGTTGTCGTAGCCTGTCGTGTCCCGGCCGGTGACTGATAGCAGATGCCTAGGGAAGAGGGTAAAAGGCAAGCACGTAGTAGTCCTTTCCCAGTATATTTTCCCAGCTTTCAGCAATCTGCATCTCACAAACTTCCTGAAGCAGAGATGGTATCTTGGGTTTAATAGCCCTTGATAGACTTTTTTTTTTTTTCTTCCATTAGTTTGTCTGATTGTTTTTAAAACCACGTGCGTTTTCATCGTCCGCGATATCCTGTGCAGTGAGTTCTACAGTAGAACAATGTATGCGTTAAAAAGTACCTTCTTTTGTTTGTTTTGAATTTGCTACCTAATAATTTCATTTGATGCTCCTTTGTTCTTATCTTGCAAGAGACAAATGATTCCTTATCCACTGCCTTTATGCTGCTGCATTTATCACAGATCTCTTTGATACCACCTTGATCATTTGTCTTCCAGGCTGGAAAATCCATGTCTATTTAGTTCCTTGAACAGAACCCATTTCATACCTTTGATCATCCTTGTTCTTCTCTCTGCATTTCCTAGTTCTGTTACATCTTTTTTGAGACTGAAGGACTGTGTGCCAGCTAGATAACGTGTTTGGTGTGCAGTGTCTCTCATTTAAATGCTGGCTTAATTATGTGTTCTGTGGTGGTCTACATTCCTGATAATTTTTAACAATATTTGATTATATTTTTTTTTTTTGGACTGCTGCTGAAACTAAACCGGAATTTTTTTAATATATCCCTAATGGGCACAATATCTTTCTCTGTAGTGCTGATGGCTCACCAAGAGCCCGCGTTGCATACGTAGGGTTGGAGTTGTTTTCCTCCCCACCCATCCTCCCCACCACTCCCTGCAGTTCTTTATGCCTGTCAACACTGAGTTTTGTCTTCCATTTTAGTATCTAGTCCTTTGCAATTCTCTCACTCAGCCTTGGTCTGTGTTTCAATGAGTGACTTAGTAGGGTACTCTTTCTGCACACCATTCTTCCCCCTTTTCCAACCCATTTATTCATCTGTGTCCTACAAAACTCCTGCGGAACACTGATACTGACCTATTTTCATAGAGAAGCTGGACGTTTAATACCACCTTTTATTTCCCATCTTTTAACAAGTTATTTATTTGTTTGGAGATCAAACTAGTTGATTGATCCCATGGTGTTTGTCCTCACATACATTGATTCTCTAGCAGTGCTAACAGATTTATGAGGCAGTTGTGCAAATGCTGTGTTGACTCCTGCCCAGCATGCTGTATCTAGCTCTCTGTGCAAAGACTTCTGTTCTTTATAACAGTTCCTATCAATTTGCCAAAAAAAAACCCCTCCAAATTAATTGTGTTGTAGTTTTCCGGATCCCCTTCGAGAGCCATGTTAGGAGATTGGCACTGTGTTTGCCACTGTGTTTGCGATCTCACATTTTTCTGGTATGGAGATGGGTTTAAATAAGATGAAGATGAGCAGTAATAGCGCAGCTATACGCACATGAGTTCCTGCAGAAGTTGAGGGAACACCATCTCATGCTTGTGATCTGTTACCATTCGTTTTGCCCATATTTCTCCTTTAACCTTTATCACTGACACTTAAATTTCAGACTGATTCTCAACCCACAAAAAAAAAGTTGTTTCCAGTCAGGGGGTCATCTACCTAACCCCTTCCATATTGAGCACAGCAGCAAAAAAATTGTTTAGTTTTGTTGTTGTTTGGGGGGCAGGGGTGTTCACAGAATCATAGAATCATACGGGGTTGGAAGGGACCTCTGGAGACCATCCAGTCCAACCCCCTGCCAGAGCAGGTCCACCCAGAGCAGGTTGCACAGGAACATGTCCAGGTGGGTTTGAATGTCTCCAGAGAAGGAGACTCCACCACCTCCCTGGGCAGCCTCTTCCAGGGCTCTGCCACCCTCACAGCAAAGAAGTTCCTCCTCATGTTTAGGTGGAACTTCTTATGTTCAGGTTTGTGCCCATTTCCTCTTGTCCTGTCCCTGGGCACCACTGAAAAAAGACCAGCCCCGTCCTCTTGACACCCTCCCTTGAAGTATTTGTAAGCATTGATCAGATCCCCCCTCAGCCTTCTCTTCTCCAGACTAAAAAGCCCCAAGTCCCTCAGCTTCTCCTCATAAGAGAGATGCTCCAGGCCCCTCATCATCCTTGTAGCCCTCTGCTGTCCCCTCTCCAGCAGTTCCCTGTCCTTCTTGAACTGGGGAGCCCAGAACTGGTCCCAGTGCTCCAGATGGGGCCTCACCAGGGCGTTTTTAGTTTAGTTCTGTTTCTGTTTAGTTCTGTTTCTGCTTCAGCCTTGTCTACTCTGTACAAACTCACGGGCAGATCCATGCTAGGGTTTCTTTTCAGACAGAGATAGATTAGATGATCCAGAGACAGAATGGGTAGACTTTGCTCCTTCGGGACAGTCCATCAGCTTTCCTTTCCCTTTAACCCCAGGCAGCAAGAAGGGACTAGAGCAGAGCTCAACATGAAGTCTGCGAGTGAACCTCCTTCAAAAAAAGGCTCTGATGAGTTGGAGTACCTTGAAAAACTTCTGAGTTGCGTGGGGTTTTTTTTTCTCGTTCATTGTTGTCAGTTTTGAGTGGGTGGGTTTTGGGGTGGTTGAATTTGGTTGGGTTTTTGGGGTGGGTGGGGCTTTTGTGTTTGTTTGTTTTGGGGTTTTTTTCTGTTTAGTTTTTAATTCTCTTTATTATTTCCTCTAAAGACAGCTAGAAAACTAAACATGGCAGTTATCTTAGTGCAACAGTAGGATTTCATAATTAAAGTCACAATGGGAGGAAATGCAGAAGTTTAGGTTTCGGTAGCAATATTAGCTATGTATGGACTGTTTTCACTTCCTGCTTTTCATAATCAATTCTTATTTACGTACTCCGTGACCTACATTAATAGCTGAGCAACTGGCAAAACAGGATGATTTTTACCCTAACAGTGTTCCTGGGAAGCGTGTGTGTGTGTAAAGTAATTTTTTAGGTAAAGAATTCAGGCGCAAGAAGTTTTAAGTGCTCTATTTTGTTTATGAAGCTTACAGAGCTTGGAAATGACCGCAGGCTTTCTGAGTCCTACCCCAAGGTTAACATACTTGGTTTGATATCCCCGTAACATTAGTAATTAGAAATGTGAGTTGTATTACTCTCCGCTAACACAGGTGATAGGGCACAAGAACCCTTAAAACAGGGAGATTTGTGACGAACCTAGGGCTTTGAGGGTGAGATCTTGGGAAGTTCAGGGACTGTGCAAGAACTAGGGTTAACATCAGCAAAACCTGTAGAATTTGTCAGGGCTGGACACAAAAAGGCAGCAATTTGAGAAATTGAAGTGACAGTTCTCAGACCAGGGATCTTTGCAAGGGTATTTGCACAGCAAGCAAGAATGTATTCACCAGCCTTGCCGAGAGAAGTGCTGGTCCTCCAGGAGATGCTTGCAGACCTATCTGCACAGCCATTTGGAGTCTCAGAGACTAATTGAACGCTTTAATTTTTGTTTAGTTAATAGGTATTTGTAATTCCTGCACTGTATCAATGTTGCTGGTTAATTGCTCGTACATTTCATTAGGAAAGCAAAATGAGACTGCGCCTGTAAGGTCCTTGGTGTGATCTGGTTGGTGTTGGCTATCATGCTGTGCAGAAGTCAATATTGCTTGTGAAAAAAAAACAGACATTAAACACAGCCAAAGCACGGGAGAGTCCTGGGCTTTGAATGATTCTGACCAACTCCACGCTACCTTTCCCCGCTTCTGTCTTTAAAATGGTGTTAATACTGCATGTGGTTCCCCTGTGGGTGGGAGGTTGCAATTGCCGTGGGATTATTTTAATTATTTTTTTTTTAAGTTGTCCCGTATTCCTAACTCAGCAGCGAGTAAACGGTCTGCAGAGCCATTCTTTTTCTGCCTTCTGTCATTTTCGAGTCATCTCAAATGTGACTCCTTTATAATATGAACGGTATATATTTCCGGTTGTGATTTAATGGTTTGGATAGTGACTAAGGTAATGAGCTGAAGGACTCGAGTTGATGATCTCATCTTTCAGCCCACCAGCCTGTCTGAAATTTTTAGTTAATCACTGCTCATGCACAAATACTCACTTACCTAGAATATTTCTCAGTACTTCAAAATTTTTCATATCAAACGTGGGGTGAATTTGATAATGTATCAAATGTGACTTTCTATTATTTGAAGGAATTTGCTTGGGCCTCTTTAAGATAAGTGAATTTTCGAATTGTAAAGATACTTCCCCTGTTCACTTTGTAACTTGAGAGAATTTTTGAACGGTGAAGATCAGGCATAACGTTTGATGGAGGGGAAAAAAAAAAGGGTTTGTTTATGAGTGGAATTTAGATCTGATTATGCAGAGCCTCTCAGTGCACTAAAACTGTTGCATGGCATGTTTCATAAAAGTAATATTTTAGTTAAGGAGGATCTCGTGTGACATTGCTTTTCATCATTGTTGAGAAACAGTGATGTTTCACTCTGGGCGTGAGCCACAGCGCACAGATTTGTGGAATGAATGTTTATAAACTCAGAGTTTTCAGGTACTTGTGGGGTTTTTCGTTCTTATTTATGTTTCCAGAGTTGACTGAACTGAATTGATTTAACTCTGCCTATAGCGTATAGATGTTTTGGTAGGTATATTAAAGGTCTGCATTCCTCCCACGGGGGTGGCTTTTTGGACTAAACTGAGACATCCAAGTTAGTGATGCAGCTGCTGTAGTCTCTCTCTGTAATCCATAGAAGCAGAGAGGTACTGCCAGAGGGTAATTTGAAGGTGCCTTTGTTTCTCTTTTTCCATGCACAGATAATGGAGAAGGGAGCAAATCCCTTCCCTTCTCTTGTAATTCTGAAGTACTGTCATCTTTTCAGCGGTGGGGTTTGGCATCCTACCTCCGGAGAGGTTTGCTCAGTCACAGCCTAGTCTGTGTAGGATGCTGTTCTCATACTGTTGTTTTTTCTCGTTAGAGTGCGACTGTCAGGTTGGCATCTCGCTCTGTTTTGTATCTACAACCGGCAGAGCTTCATTTTTGCATCCCTGTCATGTACTAATGAACTGAGTCTTGAATTCTGCTGTTGCTCCTTGAAAACTAAGTGCCAAATTTGTTTCCACACAAAGCTCCTTCACTCGAGATGTGAAGTAGATTCAGATGTGCTAGCATATACACTTTGTAAAGTTTGTCTTTCACTGCTTTCTGGCTACTGATGGAAAGATTTGATTGCAAGCTGGCTTTGCAATCTTCCTCTGTACAGAGGTTTATAAGAGCTCTTTATCACCAGTAAATACTCTGTAGCATATGGCACTTGGAAACTTTAAACACGAATAAAATATAAACTTCAGAAACGTGCCAATGTAAAGAGGGATGCTAACTTCCAATTAATTTTGCACTTACATTAGTTCAGAAATAGTAGTTTTCAGGAGCAGTGTCTCTACTAATTGTATGTTATGGATGGCTTTGTTTGCAGTGTGCCTCACTGTCCTGGCCGTATGACATTTGTAACGTGACTGCACTTCTGCAATTTTGCTGCTCTTTCTAAAAATGAACACTGAAAACACGTTAAAGGAGTCTGCAAATAGCCTTGCTGTTATCAAGTGATAAGTCCGGTGGCAGTCTATGATGCTTTTAGAACTAGCTGCGGAGGGGATGACGTGGTTTAAGGTCGGCGTTTTGGCTGAGTGATGTTAGGAGCGTTGGGCTACAGGGTATAAGTAGATTTTTGAGAGCCAGGAAGCTGAAGATCCCTTTCAGGGGCTGCATCACCAATGCTGCTTCAATACTTCATTGGAAACCTAGCGCTGATCTTTTTGGATATAGCGGACTGCCCCTTCTTTGCTCCTTCAACATATACTATTTATGTTTGGTTTAGCTAAATTAGCAGGTGAATTTAGCCTACCATATGTAGTCACCCCCCCACCAAGACATACTTTCATTTAATTGAGAAATGCAAGCGTAGAGTAATGATCTCCTTGTGCTGCCTATTTATGGTAGCAAACAACCTTGATACCCAGGTTTCTATCTGGCTACATTTATGTAATTATTTGTAATTTTGTGAAAACGAAAGAGTAAGAGAGGGCTAGTCTCAGGCAATATAGTCATTCCTTTGGACAAAGGAACCTGCCATAAGGCAAATTCTTCAGATGTTGGATGGAGAAGTGTGGTTTCTCAGAAGACTTCCTAGATCTCAATGCCGGGGGTGGGAATGATTATTGCGTAATGAAAGCGCAAAAAGAAAGTGACTGCTGGCTTCTAACTGATGAGGCTTGAATGTAGCCCTTTGATAGACAGAGGAACAGAAAGCTTTATTATTTTGAAGATGGAGTTTCATCAGTTTTAATAAAAGGGGTGGCAAGACGGGGTTAGCTCTAGTAGGAGGAGAGCTGGGCTTGGTTGCCTAAAAGGTCTCACCCAGTCTTGTGTTTCTACCTAGAGGAGAAAGATGACCTGCCGGTGTGAAGGAGGTTCATGCTGTCAAGAGAGAGTCATATAATTGTGACTAGACTGTGAGAGGAGGGCTCTTCTTTGGGGAGGAAAAAATGGAAGTTTTTCCACAATTCCCTATCTGCTCCATAAATAATGTACACTTGATATAAGTGAAACAATTTTCGTGATTTGATGGGGAAAAAATAGTTTTTCCAAATATATATGAAGGCCATTTTCCATTCAGTTATCCAAATATTCTGCCCATATTAGTTTGTAACTCACAGTCACAGTAAATACCTAGTTGACAAAGACTTCCCAATGCAGAGAAGGAGCACTAAAATGCTAAAAGAAATCTTAACCAGAAAATAGTTAGTAGAAATAAAGCTTAACTGTGCCTTACTTTACATAACTAAGAGTTTGAAGCTTTTAAAATAATTTTTTCTGTCTTATTTATTTTCCAAGGATTTGTATTTCCTCCTGGATATTATTGTCCTTTAGGTCAGTGAAAGATTTGGTGAACTTTGAAAGTTCATTAGAAGTGTTATTGTTAGGTTTGCCGTACGTTATTCAGATGTTCATCTCGATGGACAAAAAAAGTCGCTTCCACTATAATAGCGATACTCCCTGCAATTGGAAGTTTTGTTACTGACCTTAAGGCTTTGATTTTATTTATTAGCTTATTATTTTTCTCACATTGATTTTTCATTCCGTTTACAGGGAGCAGCTAGGAGCTGAATTTTGCCTTGAAACGAAAAAAAAAATATTCTGAGTGCTTTAGGTGGCACTTTGTTTTTTGTATTAATTGTATCCTTATATATTAATGCATATTTTTTGGTAATTTTGATAATTTCTGCAATAAAACATAAACCCACGCATTTCAAATGATGTGACAGAAATGCATTTAAGATTAATGAATAAACAGTCTGTGTTCGTTAAGTAAAGGGAGGACTATGTGATGTGATACTGCTGTGTATGTAAAAGGTATCGTACAACTTTTAAGCCTTATTTGCACTGGTTTGATTTCAGTGGAAGGTCAAATGAGTTTTAAAAGAAAAAGTCCACAGTATTTACCAAAATGTTGATCTTAATAATGACATGCATTTGTGTAGTTTGCAATAGAATAGCCATTCTTTATGCCACTAACTTTTATGTATTTAAAAGGCTAGAATACAAATGCATAAATACAGTGCACAATCAAAACAGTTGGAAATGGTGCTATTCTGGGTAAACTGAAAAAATATTTGCATTCTCTGGTTAACAACCATCACTCTTCTACCCAAAAAAATGAAAACATATTATCTGTTATAGTACTTTAGTTGCTAATTTAACATTTTTAATTAAAATAAAAACGCTTAACAGTGAGTGTAAGAACTTGTAAAGTTTTTACTAAGAAAAGGAACCTCCCGTAATGCTTAATGAGATTATAGATAAAATGTTTATTCATAGCGCTCTTTATATCATATGATCTCAGATATCCTTTGAGAAAAAAATAACTAAAAGCCAATCTTGAACTTCAGCTGAATAAAATACAGTGATCCTTGTCACGTCAGTAAAAGCTTTGTAACAGAACCTAACTTTTATTTTCTTCGCATAGCAGAGGGAGCTTAGGATATACTTGGAGACTGATTCATTTTTCATGGCAGAAGCTAAGGTTGAAATAAATATTTTGAAAAATAAAGGACTAACCACTATTCACGGGTTATGTTTGAGTTATTTCGGGGTACGTCGGTTTATTTGTAGTTCAGGTTTTGCTGTGTATTTGAGTCTTGTCTCTTCTAAATCATGTTCACTCTTACTTACTAGCTGTGATGAAAGCCATAAAAGTTCAATATACTTCCACATGAGAACTTGCTGGCAAAATAATAGCAGTCTTTGGCTGAAGCCTGAGTCCCAGCTGTTAAGTCATATTTCAACTCGTTGGAGGAAAAAACTGGAGGTCAGTTATCAAAATACGAAGAACCCATATGTTAGCTTGCTGGTTACTCCTCTTTTAATTTTTTGAAGTAGGCATGCGTTGTTGGAAGGCTTGGCTTCTTAGGATCTGCTCTTAAAACTTATGCAGCAATAGAAAGGGGCAGAAAGAGACTTAGCACGTTTCGGTTTATGGCTGTATTAGATCCTTAACTTGCTAAGAAAATCATGAAGATGAACTACCAACCAGTGTAACATTTTCACATCAATTGGTCCCCGTGTGTATGCTGGGCATATTTCTAATTTGCTTTTCAGAACGTAATTTAAATACTCCTGGAGTATTTTCATTTTTCATGCTGTTTCCTCTGTNTAGGTGGGGGTTAGTTGCATTTCCTTAGGCATTGTTAACTATGTGTTCAAATGTTGAAACTGAGCCAGGAAACGTCGCCTCATAATTACATTTGTGGTTTAGTGGCAGAACATAATACCACTGCCTTTAATAGCAGACATGGGAGAACGCACAAATAAGATTTCTAGTAAGTCTGTTTGCAAAGCACAGACCTCAGGGATAAAGGCCTGGTTCTGAATATGAAAATCACATTCCTAAATTTATTTTCAGTGCTTAAGGGCGATGACAGAACAAATGGTTGATTAATAGTAATTCTGTGAAAGATTTTTTGGAAGATCTTAATTTTGAATTACAAAGTAATAAATTAGATTAATAATAAAGAGAAGGAGGACTTATTACAGTAGGTCAAGTTGTTGACTTTCAGATTAGTTCTTTTCTATTTAGCAAAAAAGTAGCATCATTGCAAATACTGGAATATGTGTGTTCGGAGCAGTACTCTTGAAGCCCTGATACTAATAACTATATAATGAAACAGGGATGGGTTTTTTTTCTGTATTTCTTTGTATTTAATTTCTGGACATTGTAATCCATTACATTCGGAGTCTTTAACATGCCAGCTGTAGGGGGGACAAAACAGCAAGCCACCAAAAGGAGGAGTTTTCCTGCATTTAATGTATAAGCAGCTGCTGCGCCGTTACTTGGAAATTAAGGGCTGGAGTTTGGGTCTGGCAGCAGCCATCAGCAAGGTGCTGTACTGGAGGAGGAGGTCCCAAAGATGTTGCTGTGATCTGACTCGCCTGAGAGTCAGAATTCCTCTGTGGCTTTTTCTGGGGACAGCAAAGATAACACCTACATAATAAAATACGGAGAGCTGTACAAAAGCAAGAGCTTAAATAATCCAATCAGTATATATTGGTTGCACAAGTCGATTAGTCATGGATGGAGCAGTTCCTCAGCACCAGCAAGAGGGAATTAGTAGCTACTCCATTCCTGATTCTTCAAACCAAAACCAGAGGTGCCCTACCTACAAACGAAAAGGGTCTTTTTGTCCCAGCACGTTCCTGTGCCAGGAGCTCCAGGTGCAGTAGGAATCCAGTGTTCATGGAGAGAGTGGAAGATTAGTGAAGTTCACAGATTTATTTTACTGGAGCGTGTCTGATGAGTTCGTCTTGGGTGGGACAGTTCCGTCTTCTGTACCAGGCGTTAGAAAGTATCAATGAGGTGCTTCTAAACATCGATCAGAAAATAAATTTTCATGGGCCTGTGCTAATATTGTTTTTATTAACGTGATTAAACAAATTGTTCTTCACATAAGTCTCTATCAGAATTAATTAAAAAAAAAAAAGAAGGAAGAACTTAATGCTATTGCAATTTGGGTAACTTTTTTAGGATTACGTTATTCTGTATTCACCCGCCTTGGAAAGGTGAGTGTGTTGTTGTCAACCTTTGTGTTGATTCCACAACAGTCATCATCACTGCTGCATCCAAGGGTGAATTCATAGGATCATCTAGATTTTCAAGGTGGCCAGACAACTGCAGGTGACAACAGTCACCTGGTCAAATTTTTCTGAAGTATATAGGCAAAATAGATGGGCTCATTAGCGGTTAGGCATCTAGCCTTTGACTTCTTTATTCCCTATATATGGATTTTGAGGTATTGAAAAAACCTGAAGGCCACGTAGAAGCACATTAAACTTTCTAACGAAGTTCCGTGCTTCACTTTCCATAAGGAGCAGCATCAGTCTCTGTACCTCCCAAACTATATTGCCTTATTCTGGGAGATGGGCTGGATTAATCTCTCTCCATATGAAACGGATGTTTTAATATCAGCATGAATTTAGTTGGGAAAGCACAAGTCGCTATTGAATTTGAGGCATAGCTTACCCCAGTCTGGGCTTAATTCAGCATGTAATTAAACACGTTTATAACTTTAAGCATATGAATAGTTCTAATTAAATTAACGGGTCTCAGTGCAGTTACGTGATTTTGCCTGCCTGAAATACAGTATAGGATTAGGACCTTAATTTAAAGATTGTGCTTTACAGAATGGCAGAGTTCATCTCTGTTCTTATTAGAAACGTTAGCCTATGGTAACATCTTAGAATCAATAAATATTCCTGCTATAGAAAAAGATAAATGCCAGTTTGTCGTAGCTTTTCTGAAGGCTTTTACCTATTTGTTTATACAAAGGGTTAGGAAAGCAGCACTGATGAGTAATAACGAATGTATTTTGTGGTTTCAAGTCTGCCACATCAACGTTCTCCAAATGAATTTGGTTTGCAGTAGACACTGCATATTGTAAACTTTTTCTGAGGCAATATTTTAATGCACTTCCCTGGCAGCATAGAAACATAAATAAACATGCGGTGTTAACTATTAATATTATTAATCTGAGTGAACTTCAGAAGTAGCTTAAAAAAAAACCTGTAGAGTTGTTTTTGTTGGATTTCAAAGGAGATGTGCTGCACAGATAGCAATGTTTCGTCAATCACACAATGAAAATAAAAGTAGAACCAGCATTTGCGAAAAGGCTTGTAGAATTTTGTACCGATGTGCTAGTCCATTCAAATGTTATTGTTAACATCTGTGCTGGGATTGGAAGACTCACCACACTAGGGGCCCTTGAGACAACTATTATTTACATTTGTGTAAATGAATTTGATAAATACATTTTAAAATGTAGGGAATTGGGCAGTTAAGCTATTAATAAAATTAAAATAATATTAAATGTGAGAAGGTGATATTACTAGTAATTATTATTCTTATTAAGATAATATTCCGCATAAACATCACCACGTTGTTTAGCTAGAGCTTCTGCATTTATTTAAATGATAATCATACTTGTAAAGAGCAAGGAAGAGCACATTACAAATGAATTAGCTGATCAGGACCTGCCTCCATTTCAACCAGCTGCATAAATTGCCGATTGACATCTGTAAAGGCGGCATCTTTGCTGCGGATACAGTTTTCTTGGTCTGTCGGGGAGCTCGTGGCAACCAGTTTTAATGGAATTTCCCTACACATGGTGGCAGTGTGCAAGGTCTCGCTGCCCAGAAACAATACTTGCTCTATTTGCTTGGCGTTTGATAAGCCACAGTATGAAGAAGCGGGGTTTTTTGTTGTTGTTGTTTTGGGGTTGGTATTTTTGTGTTCGTGCTGGCTGATGAATAAGGTGACTGTTGTCTGTGTGTATTTGCAGCCTGCAAATATAACTACTGTCACACTTAATAGCGGTTGTTTACGTGTCATTGTGATGCTTCTTGTTAGCAATATTACCTGACCGAGTAAGTTAGGCTGGAAGTGATTAACTTCATAAACATTTCAAACCTACGTGTGTGCACAACTGTATGCAATCCTCAAATCTGTTTGGAAATTAGTACTGAAAATCACACACGCCGGGTAGAACGCAGAATTTCAACGCTATTGTTTTGCAAGTGTGGCATTGGGTTCACAACATTTGCAAGCGCATTTAAAAAAGCGCTTAAGTGAATAAAATTAATTGTAAAAGCTGTCAAAGCTGTTCTTTCCACCAAATATTTTCCTGTCTTTCTCTACCACGTTTGACTGTCGCGAAGACCTACCTTACTGACATTTAAAATGAAGTAAAATTTCTAGCTAGTGGAGAAAATGCTAAGTTATTCTCCTTATGCTTTATATAGAAAAGGGTATCTCTTTCCAAAGGGTATCAGCTTTCTGATATGACCTGACTCCTCCCTTTGACAGAGGCATTCTAAGAAGACCTACCTAGCCAAGGAAATGTTATGGTTGTGGGGTTTGGGGTTTTTTTTGCAGTGGGACTGGTTTATGTTATTTTTTAACAGAGAAACGAACGTATTTCTTGCATGTTTTTGGATAAGGATCAAGCACACCCGTGTGCCTTTTCTCAGAAGTCTTCGTTGTGGCGTTGTGAAAGGGCTGTCTCCATCACACTGGAGTACAGAAATCAAATGTTGTTAACAGTGGAATTTGGTCTTGGTGAGAATATCTACAGAGTAATCGTGTTTGCTGTCCGCACTGTATTTCCTGTGGTCTTCTGTTGTTAAATTATGATCTCTGTCACGTCGTTTAGAAGTACCAATTGCTTTCATATGGTAATATGGAAAAGAATCGTAGTTAAATAAAATGCTTCTTTGGCACTTACTTTTGGAAATACGCGACTGTGTAATTCCTAGGGAAGTTTGAGACATGTTCTTGGGTATTTTAGTTTTTCTTGTTTTCCGCACTGTTGAGCATCTTGGTGACTTACTGCTCTTACCTCCTCCTTTTCAACCCAGTAAAGCTGTAGGTCCTTCCTCCTTCCACACACCTTTGTGTTTCAGGCTACCGACTAGTTGACTGTTGTGCAAATGTTTTTGCTTCCTGTGCTCTTAAAGAGTCTTTCAGGCAGAAGCTGGGACGAAGACCCCCAGTTTCAAGAGAAACACAGGGAGCCTGGTCTTTTCTCCCTTGCCCTCACCAAGATCTGAGAGCTGGGCTCACAATGAGGTTGAGAAGCGTCTCAGTAGCCTGAACTTTTCTTCCCTTGCTTTCTTAAAAATACATTTTTATTATATTTTTTTTTACCTCTCCACTTGTCTTAGATCTGTGCTAATGGACTGTATAGCTGTGGTAGTTATCGACGACTAAGCATCTTGAAAGTAGGGCACACCTTGCCTCTGTACAGAGCTCTTGGTGTATGGGAAGGAGCAGTGTAATTAAATCCCACTCCGAGTTCAGCGCTGAGAATTACGGAGATGGTCAGTACCAACTTTGAAAATTAGTGTGTGTGCTAGAATTTTCAGCTGTGGTTCATCAGCTGTCTCCTGATAGTAGTTATCAGCTACTGCTGTCTTAAAATCAGTAGCCCCTAAGTCCAACATCTTTTGTAGTACTGCAGAAAATGGTTCTGTAAGCATTTGATGACTCTCTCCAAAGAGAGTGCCGGCTTTTTTCCATGGTTGAGCAGGTACAAATAACATTACAGATACTTAGTTGCATAAAAGCTTACAGAAGGTTTAATAAACTACCAAAAATTTAACAGCGACAGAAGTAACTGGAAACATTGCACTTTGGTGCACCTGTTTTATATGAGCATAAAGTTACTCTTTTGAAGAGTTTACGTCTGAAATTTAAATTGCGATATGTAAGCCTGTTTTCTATTAAAAACAGTACATTCTCTCAAATGGGGCACGTTACACGAGAAATTTGACTAAGCCGTAATTCACAGCTATCCTCAAAAACCCGTGTCATAAGAAGTCATGAAAAGTATCCTACCCAAGTTTCATTTGGCAAGCAGAAATAGCTCAGCTACATTAAAATTTGTTTCTAAGTTGTTACTAAAATATATGTGTATACTAAAATATATGTATGCCTCTGTGTGTGTGTAGCATATGCTGTAGTTCAACTGTATTTTTAATAGCCACATAACTGTTTGTCTCTGTACTTTGCCAGAAGAATTCTTTTCAGTTTGAAAACTGTTATGCTTGCATTCATCCCAAGAAAGGAATTATTTTGGGAAGGTTGAGAAAAATGTGTTTAAGCATTCTGTCAAAAAAAACCCCCAAAAAACCCAACAAACCGTTTGAGTTCTTAATGGTTGTAATTGAAAGTTTCAAGGAAAAAAAAAAGAACAAAGCCTCTGTCCGTCCTGGGATGGGAAGACTCGGGATGAAGCACAGTTGTGGGTGCACAGAGCTTTGTTCCAGCTAAGGGAAGCTCTTGGGTTGCTGTTGTAGTGTGGTCCCTCACCACAACAAGCTTGCTTTCCAGTCCTTGGAATGGGCCAGGATTGGGAATGGCATTTTGCCTAGCATGGGCTTAAAACAAATTTATCCCACCTTCTTTTGGGCTGAGAGTTGTGAGGAGACATCCCCCCCCCGCCTCGTTACAAGGATTTCTTGTTTTCTGTGCTGTCGTACAAGGGTGTAAGAAAAACCTTTAGGAATCCAAGGAACATCTAGTAGTTCAGTGGTCATGAATATTTAAATCTGTAGCTTTCTGAACCGCCTTTGGATTTCTTAGGGTTTTTTCCCTAGTTTTTAATTTATTTTTTTTAGATATTTGAAGAGCACCCTTTTAAGACCCTCTGCAGTCAGGAAAAGTGACGTTAATTTCCATGGGATTCATGGGCTTTGCTCCTGAAGGTTCCTCTGAAAGCTGACATCCTTCATCCTTCCATCCAGGCACCTGAGTGCCACTCAGCATAGGAATACACAGCATGGCTTGGCCGTGGTGGCACTTAGGCTTAAGCAGAAAAAGCCCATGATGAATACATGGATGGAAGGACTTCTAGTGACATTTGATGGCTTTAGATCAGGCCTGCTGTCAGTCTATTTCTATTTGATGCTTTCAGTGTACTCTGAAGGGTGTGGGGGAGGAAGTAAGTGTGGCTAACTGAAAATAGACTTCATAGGGGAGACACTATATTGCAGGAGTGATTGCTTTCTAAATAAAGAATTTCTGTATCTCTTGAGAGAAATTAGGAAAAGGACCATAAAGTTTCTGTTGGCCAGCAGGAGAGAACCATCTGCTGGAGTTATGAACAGTTGGCTGCATTTAACAGCCAGTGGTTGATGGTCTCTCCTCTAACCAGGAGGAATTAGTTTATTCAACGCAGGTGATTGAAAGTGAAGAATAACATGCTGGAGTTAAGGAAGGGAAAAAAGAAAAGTGAAAAAAAAAGCTGTTTTAAAACAAAGTGATGCTTCCAAAAGGGCAGTATTTTTCTATTTCAGTTTTTTTATCATAAATTTCTCAAATCGTTAAAAGGCACTTGCACGTGCTATGTCATGATATTGGTGAATCATTAGCTTCGTCTGCAGAGAGAAATACAACATTTTGGCACTTTCTTTTCTTTTTCCTTTCTTTCCTTGTGGTTTTCCATTTCTCTTCTGCAAACAGTTAGGATGAACTAAAGCATTCTCTGTTTTCCATTAGGTCTCATTTGCTACAGCTTTCTGCCTTTAAATTACTTCTGAACCACAGAATCTGGCAGGGTTCATTGGAAGGCATTTGAGGACAACTACTTGATCTGGAGTACAGCCATGTACGGTACTTGAAGGCATAGAACAAAGCAGTATAAATTGAGATTATTTTACTAAATGTTTATGGCTCTTCCAGGACAGCCAGTAGAATTACAGGAAAAAAAAATCTTAATTAGGGCATAGTATGTAAATACTCACTTTTTATTGCATTAAGGAATGCTTTTACCTTCTCTGTGTTAAAACAAAGGCCTCTTTAATAGCTTTTCCTTAGTAGTGTCCCTAATCTAAGGTTTCTCTTCTAATTGTTGGAGATCAAGTACACGTAAAGAATAGACAACATCAGGGGTATTGAATAAATGTTTTAAGGAGGACTGGCTAGGTTAGTCGATTAACCACGCTTCCACAACTTTGCAGCCCAGTTTAAACTCTGTAATGGAGAAAAGTAAATGCAAATTTTAGCAATACCTCGTAGGAGCCAGTTTAAACATTTTGGACCAGTTCTATATTTTGATGCCCCCTCACAGCCTCAGTAGATCCCATGAACTCCTGTTACATGCTGCAGGTACAGGTACTTAAAAACCAAAGTGGATACCGCCAGCCCACTTGAATGCATCCAAAGAGAAAGTAACTTAGTACAAGCAATGACGACTTAAGTGGTCCAGCACTGCAATAATTAGTGTCAGAATAGAGAATATTTTACATCTGTTACAAAGGAATGCTATCCTTGGAGGAAGTGAGGCAGTAGGAAGAGAGAAGTGATGGGCTCAAAGTGGCAGGGAGGGCTGGAGTTGAGGAGGTGTGACTTGTGCTCCCAGCTCCTGCCTGTTCCTCTAGACCATGCCATCCTTCCTGGGCGCTGGACCAGTCAGTCATTCCTGGAGGCACCGTGTTTGATGTAATTCTGAATGTGTGGCCGAGAAAGGGAGACAGAGCGCAGTGAGTAGTACAGTGTAATGAAAAAGAACATTCCTCCTTACTCCTTTAGTTATTGTGCAATAGAGGAATTCAGGCCATGTAAACTGTTTTGCAAGGTGTTGGGTCATATTTTTTTTTCCTCCTGCCCATTATGGTTTATGTTCTTCCTGCAACAAGCTCTGTGTGTATTCAGGAACTGTAAATACATAGAAGCATGTTTTCAAAACTTGGCCAGTTGC
This sequence comes from Arenaria interpres, assembly GCA_013399435.1. Lineage (NCBI taxonomy): Eukaryota > Metazoa > Chordata > Aves > Charadriiformes > Scolopacidae > Arenaria > Arenaria interpres. The sequence goes on from VXAK01021022.1 coordinate 29,074, forward strand.
TTGAATGCAAATGAGAGTGACCAAGGTCTTTTATTCAGTTTTCTGCAGGCCAAAGAGAGTGCCAATGCAAATTATGTAGATCAGGTTATTCCTAGGCAGGTTCTAATTTGCTTGCATGTTACAGGTTAAAAATCATGAATACAAATGGAGATTGACTTGAACTCTTGGGGAACTTTGATAAATAGACAGCGCTGGGTTTTCTCTGTGTTGTTTTTTCTCTTATAAAAGAACAAAGGGCATTCTAGATGGATGAAACATCTTTGGTTTTAGTATTAAGATGTAGCTGTTGCTGGAAACAGCATGGTTGTATTTAAGGCACACTTTTTTGGTCTTAGGTAACGGTGTGGTTACTTAGTGTTTCAAATTCATGATGCTGATTCTATAATTATGTGACTTCCTTGCCATTGGCAATAATGTAGTGATGAAAGTGATATGCAATGCTTGAAAGGTTAGTGTGGCCGGTTTGATTAAAATACAATGATTACACCTTAGAGACGGATGCTGTTTGTTTATTTTCTATGCTTTCTTTGTCAAGTTTACTGTCCTCCAGCTGAAGAAATGCTGGCTTTTGGAGCGTGCTGTAGGTACCTGAATGCTCCTACCCTTCTAGACTCAATGTGTCTTGCAGGCTGATGGTTTCGAGTATTTGCCCCAAATTGAATCAAATGGCTATTGAAGGGTCTGAATGCTTTCTCTCATTGTGACTTTACAAAGCAGGACATGAAGAAGCAACCAACAGACTCCCAGGATCATGTCCCAGGTGGTAAAAGTGTGCATTTGGAAGAACATTATCTGTGAATTCATGAAGACACTTTTATATATCCCTGTAGCAATGTTTTCATTTGAGGAAGGCCATTAATGAATGTTCTTCTTCTGTTTTCTTTACATTGCAAGTTCCTGCCAAAGGCAAATGCTGTCCTGATGAAAAATGCGAATGAGAAAAGTATAAAGACATACTGCTGACTTTAAGTCACAGCCATGCTTTTCTACTTTAATATTGGCACGCCACGTAATTTAATTTCTGTTCTACATCTTGTTAATGAATAGAATATTCCATGGAGAAGCAGGCTTAGTTATCTGGTAGCTAATTAGGCAAAAATTACTGTTGTGGCAGTATTATTTGAGATATAGCGAGGGGTCACAGGGAAGGGAATCTGTTTTTACTTTACTAAAATCTAGAGTGCTGTTTTTCATACTCTCCAAGAACGGGTTGGAATCTTGCGTGTCTTACTTTGTTGGGCCAAATGTGGAATTTATTTAGATCTCAGGCAGATACAGTAGTAACACGTTCACATTCAGCGGCATGAAATTTCCCAGACTACTTTAAGTGATGCCAATTAAGCTAACAGCTACATGAGTCACCTAGAATTAAAAGAGAGAAAAGTGACCAGAAAAGCACATAGCCATCTTTGCGTGCCGAAGATTTAGGAGGTATGTCTGAATAGAAGAAATAAGTGTGACATTTTTAAATTTTATACTCTATAAAAAGTGCCAGTTAATATATGCTGATGAAAAGCTGTTCAGTTTTAAAAGGTAAATACCAAATCTAGTGATGCTCCACCAGTATTAGAGAGAGGGTGCTTAATGCGCAGCAGGCTTGGTTTTATGAAATGGAAGGCAAAACAGATAAAATGCAAAGTTTTCCAAAGTTGTTCCTTCTTTTGTATGTGCTGTCCAGCAACCTATATGGAAAAAGAATTCATAAGCATAAAAATTGCCAGGGAAGGTTCGCCTCTTAGCACAAGCACTCTGGAAAAGGTTGTAAATATGATATTCTAAGCAAGTTTAGTGTAAAGAAGAAAGGTCTGACCAAAAAAAAAATAAAAATATTTCTTTCTGCCCTGGTTGAAAATTCATCGTCTGTGCCACTGGGGCTGTCGAGGAGCTTTTCTTCGTTCAGCTTCACATCTAGCTGCCCCCTTCTGCTCAGCGTGGCATCTCGGGACTTTTCAGAAGGTAATTCTGCTTGGGGGGCAAAAAAAAATAAAAAAAATGTGAAGGTGATTTCTACAAACCCTTTATATTTTCTGTAAAAGCAGAGAGCTGTTTAAGTAGCAAGGAGGAACTTGGCTGTGCCTCGGTATGTTCCAGATTTCAGCTCAGCTGCAGAAGAATGAGAAGAGAGAGTGGAGCAATACAGTGGCATTGCTAAAGATATGATTGTCCTATCTTGGTAGCGTGATACAGCCTCAAGGGAATACGGTTGAAATCACTCTGTTTGGTGTAGTATACGTCCGTGCAGGGGGTAGGCACACATTTATGGATGCTGGGAAAATGTGGGTGTAGGTAGCATGTAAATGTAAAGCTGCAGAGAGAGGTGCAACGGCTGCCTTGTGGGGAAATTCACCCTCAGTAAGTTTGCAGATGACACCAAACTAGGTGGGAGCGTTGATCTGCTTGAGGCCCTACAGAGGGACCTGGACAGGTTGGATCAATGGGCCAAGGCCAGTGGGATGAGGTTCATTAGGGCCAAGTGCTGGGTCCTAGATTTCAGTCACACCAAGCCCCTGCAGCGCTACAGGCTGGGGGCAGAGTGGCTGGAGCTGCCTGGCAGAAAAGGCCCTGGGGGTGTTGGTGGACAGCCGGCTGAACAGGAGCCAGCAGTGTGCCCAGGTGGC
>VXAK01021022.1:33329-87502 GCA_013399435.1 Arenaria interpres
TCCTGGCCAAATTCACAGGTGTCTTACGCTTCGCTGTTTGCTCTTTACAGCTGGCTTGATTTTTTTTTAAAAAAAAAAACCCTTTTCCTTTCACCTGGGGGTAATTTTCTAAATCCTCATCAGCTGCAAGACCTTGAAGTGCCCTCTCCAGGGGTTGGGCTGGCTCTGCTGGATGACCCGCTCCAGCTGGGAGGGATGAGGTTGGGAGGGGGTGAAGGCAGGTGGGTCCCGGCGGTGGTGGGACACGGAGGGGTGTTGAGGAGGAAGGGAGATCTTCTGCAGCCTCCTCCCCACGCAGGCTGTGGGATTGGGAGCAGGAGCGGTGCTGGTGGTCATTCCGAGCTCAGGTTAGTGATCTGCTCTTTGTGGGAAGACTTGGGGAGTGGTTTTGGGGCATTTTACCGGGTCTCTCCAGGCTGTGGCAGGTGTCCACAGAGCATTTGTACGATGAAGCAGTGAGTGCACCACGGTGCGGGGCTAGCCTTGTGCAGGCACATGCCTGCTAAAAACAAAGCCCTAGATTTTGGGGGCTTGGGAATTGCCATTTTTCTTCAAACTAGTGCTGCGGACGTGCTTACATCTCTTGTTGAGGGGTCAGTGTCTGCTACCTGTGAGCTTCCAGCCCCCAACGGTCCGGTCCCGCTGCCTATCCCCTCAGCCTGGTGAGTTTTAAACTGGAAGAGGGGAGATTTAGATGAGATACCAGATAGAAATGCTTTCCTGTGAGGGTGGTGAGGCACTGGAACAGGTTGCCCAGAGAAGCTGTGGGTGCCCCATCCCTGGAGGGGTTCAAGGTCAGGCTGGATGGGGCTTTGAGCAACCTGGTCTGGTGGGAGGTGTCCCTGCCCAGGGCAGGGGTGTTGGAACTCAATGATCTTTGAGGTCCCTTCCAACCCAAACCATTCTATGATTCTATGAAATTCGGGAGGATGGTGGGGTTTCCCATCAGCTGGTGGCATGTTGGGTAACTGCGGTGCCATGTGTGTATGGGGGAGCAGCCTGGGAGAGATGCCTTCCCTGTGGTGTCTCCTGGCCCCCTCCGTGTCCTGTGCGAGCAGGATGAGAATGAAACTCCGGTGCTATATTACTGCTGGGTTTTTTTTGAGCAATTGGAAATGAGTGTGTATTTATGTATTGATGGACTTGGCAAATGCTGCTGGGAAGCTAAGGAAAAGGTTATGGAAGTTACACCTGGGAATGACACTCCCGCTTAACTAATGAGGACTGCTCTTGGTCTCACTGTGCGGCCACGCCAAGATGTGTTGTAATTCTCCACTCTCTCTTATGTGAACACTGTATTTTGGTTGGAAGCTTAAGACAGAGAATGTGTGGGATTTCTTTTTTCTTTTTTCTTTTTTTTTTTTTTTTTTGTAAGCTCCTAGATAGAAAAACAAAATCGAATGTGACATAATGTAGCACTGGGTTCACGGGGGGCCTCAGGCTCTACTTTATTACAAATAATACTTGAAAGTCAGTGTATTCTGGTAGCCTGACAAAAAAACTTGGTTATTCTGCACCAGCCTTTCCAATGACAGAATTTTAAATTTGTAGTTTTGGTTTAGAGGTTTTCCATTAACCTACTAAAAACTTAAAGTGATAGCAGGTAAGTCCACTTGATTATTTGCACCAGGCCAGCTTTTCATGTGACAAAGATATCCTCATCTGGCCATTTAAGGCTTTCCTAAATCACTTCAGGTTTTTTTTTTTTGGACTCCAATTAAAGAACCAGCACAACTATGGAAGTTAAGTCTTGTCTTTGAAGGAGGAGGCTACTTTTATTTTTTTCTCCTTGTTATTTATACTATTCTCTTTTAATCCCACCACCACTTCACCTCCCAGCTGCGTGAGAGCACAGAGTTAAAATGGGGGGAGTTTGGGTGATGGGCCACGTCCTACGAGAGGACTATGAGAAGCTCATTGTTACTGACCTTACGGAAGAAGTGGGTGGTTTTTTGGTTGGGTTGTAGGGTGTTTTTTCTTAGTTGCTACGCTGGGGTCTCTGCTGGATGTTCATGAAAATGCTCTTCCCCCACCCCTGGGTATGTGCAGCTCCATGTGGTCAGTTCTCCACGTTACTTCCCAGCAGTGGAGGATGCTGCCTGGCTGCCCTGCCTCTGCATTGCTGTTTTCTTGCCTTTTTTTCTGTGGGTGGCTTCATTAACACCAGGTTACTTACAGCCTGATGTGCCGTTGGTGCTGTCTGATCTCTCAATTTATTTCTGCTGCCTTGAGGTGTATGTTTAAGCAGTGAAAAGGGTGGTACGGTTTATAGCACGTGGGTGCATCCCTGTGCCAGCTTGGTTTAGCTGCTGCAGGTAACAGAAGTAGCAAATACTGCAGGGACCTGGGATGACCTGGGACTATCTGGCTGGCACCTAGGACGCAGGTGCCCCAGGATGCTGGGGCACATGTCCCGGCTTCCAGCCATGGCTGCTGCGTCCTCACCGCCGCTGGGGATCTTGCGGCTCTCGCTTCACTGCATAGACATTGCTGCAAGTGTTAGTCTGGCACACCTTTTAAAACCAGGAGAAATTTCTACCGCTCCTTCTCGTCGTGTAGACGTGATCACTCTCCTTGCTGAGCTCTGTGGTTCTGCCTCCATTTTCTTTTCACTTCTTTGCACTTGCGTACAGCCACCAACAAGCTGCTGCCCTCCATCCCTACACCTGTGATGCTATTCCTTTGCATTTTGATTAAATACACCCATTGGTGCTGAAATAGTGATCTCTACCCATGGAATCATAAAATCAGTCAGGTTGGGAAAGACCCTTGGGGTCGTCGAATCCAACCATCAACCCTGCTCTACAAAGTTTTCCCCTACACCATATCCCCCAACACCACATGTAAATGACCCTTAAACACATTCAGGGATGGTGACTCAACCCCCTCCCTGGGCAGCCTATTCCAGTCCCTGACCACTCTTGCTGTGAAGAATTGTTTCCTAATGGCCACTCTAAACCTACCCTGTTGCAGCTTGAAGCCATTCCTTCTTATTCTATCACTAATTACCTGTGAGAAGAGACCAGCACCAACCTCTCTACAGTGTCCTTTCAAGTAGTTGTAGAGAGTCATGAGGTCTCAGCCTTCTCTTCCTCAAACTAAACAGTCCCAGCTCCTTCAATCGCTCTTCATAAGATCTGTTCTCCAGGCCCTTCACCAGCTTCGTTGCCCGCCTCTGCCCCTGCTCCAGCACCTCCATATCTCTCTTGTATTGAGGTGCCCAAAACTGGACACAACACTCTGGACACAAGTGTGGCCTCAGCAGTGCTGAGGACAGGGGGACAATCACCTCCCAACTTCTCCTGGCCACACTGTTTCTAATACAAGCTAGGAGGCCATTGGCTTTCTTGGCCACCTGGGCACACTGCCGGCTCATATTCAGCCGCTTGTCACTTAGAACCCCCAGGTCCTTTTCCACCAGGCAGCTTTCCAGCCACACTTCCCCAAGCCTGTACCGATCCATGGGGTTGTTGTGGCCCAAGTGCAGCACCTGGCAGTTGGCCTTGTTGAAGCTCATACCATTAATGTTGGCCCATCCATCCAATCCATCCAAGTCTCTGTGTAGAGCCTCCCTATCCTCGTGCAGATCAACACTCCCGCTTAACTTGGTGTCACCTGCGAACTTACTGATGATACACTCTATGTCCTTATCAAGATCATCGATGAAGATGTTAAACAAGAAATGGTCCCAACGCTGAGCCCTGAGGAACACCACTTGTGACCGGTTGCCAGCTGGATTTAACTCCATTGACCACCACTCTTTGAGACTGTCCATCCACAGCCATCCATCCACTCATCAACTAGGCCTCATTTTTTTTTCCTTCCTGAATTTCTTTGCTTCGGCTACTTTGTGTGCTCGTGGCGGTTCAGCTCGATTGCCGTGCATGCCTTGCTGCGAACAGCCCGTGCCGTGGCTGAATCTGCTGGAGGGCTCTGGTGCTAGAGCAGAAAGATCCCGTTCAAGTCTCATATTTGGAATGAGTCGCTGCAAACTCAACTGCCCGGGGGGTGCGGGCAGCCTCAGGGCAATACCTCCAGTGACTGCAAATTCTTTTTCAAGTCGCAGTTTTTACCGAAGCCGCTGTTGTGTTGCTGGTTTGCAAAAACAAGCTTTACTTCTCTTTCCATCTTTCAGGAAGCATCACTTCTTTCAGTGCTGCCTGTTTGGAGATGCTATTTGACTGCATCTTGTGGGGTTTGGGTTGGTTGTTTTTTTTTGATTCATGTGCTCCTCGCACGCATCCTCATGCAAAGAAGGACGGGAATCAAAAAAACACGTGGGAACGCGTCTCGGTACATTGCTCCCATTGCTTAGCCTGCTTGTATCATCTCTGTTTAGCATCTCTTCTACAGTATCACTGCTCCTGTCATCAGCGCAGCTGTAACTTACATCTGTTAATTATTTTTCTGTACCCTAGCATGTTGAAAGAAGGGAGTTTGAAAACCCAGAAAAAGCTGCTGAAGTGGAGATGAATGAGAATGTCTACTCTGTATGTCCAGCACTTAAAACGGAAGCAAATAGAAAGGAGCTCTTTGGGACGTTATCTGCATCTCTTTGTATTTTCTAGCCCGGTGCCGAGGCACCTGATGACATACTTTGAAAAGTGAGAATACGTAAGTGTCTGTAAATCACCGTGGCTTGACATGCGAGACTATTCATGTCTTTTGATTTGTAAATATGATTTATATTATGTTGCAAAGGATCTGAAAAGTCCTCCCTAAGCCAAAAAATGAACAAACTGTTGGCATCTGCAGTTTTTTGGCTCATTGCTGTATTTAATAATACTTACAGTTTGGAGTATTACGTGTTAATGGTTTTACGTGTATGAAATGCCAGTAAACTTGCTCTACTGCTAGTGCAAAGGACCTCAACATTGGAAGTTAATTAATGGGCTTTTTTTTGTTGTTGTCTGAAGAATGGGACTATTCCTCGTGGGTGTAAATTCATGTTCTGTTTCCCTACAACTTGTGATCACGTCCAGTAAGTTGTGTCTGGCTCCTAAGAGCCAGCAGAGCGGGTGAGTCAGCCCCTCAAAGTGCTTTCTGCGAGTCCATCTCTACAAAGGCTGACGTGCCGACGTGGTCCCTGCCGAGCCTTGCGGCAAGACGGTCCCGAGCTGGAACCCTGAAGCAACATTTGCCTCTTGACACGGTTTATTACAATGGGCTTAAGTGTGCGTGACACCTCTCCGGAGTCTAAAAATCACAGCAAAGGCTTCTAAAGGCGAGTTGGCCACAGCCGCTGTTATTGCACGTGATGTGCCTTCTGTCTGGGTGAGTGTTCGGTCCCGTCCTCCTGGCTGGCGGTCAGTTCTTCAAACGGCAAAAGTGTTGTGGTTTTTTTTTTTTTCTCTCATTGCAGTATTTTTAGAATTGGTAGTGGAAAAACCGTGTGTAAACGCCCAGGAGTACTTTGGGGGCTATTGGCGTATATCACTTGTAGTATCTTACTGCTTCAGCCTCTATTTCCGAAAGTACATCCCTTGTTTGGGCGGCTTCTGTGGGACGAGTGCAGTTTTGGGCCACTTGGCTTGTGTGAGGGCGAGCCGTGTCTGCTGTGACTCCTTGATGGTTCTTTTGGGCTTTTTCTCTGAGTGATGGAGCGCGTGGAAAAAATGCAGGTCCCAGGAGCTTGTCGCCGCTGCTCAAAGAGTGGGGGGTGTAAAAACCAAGCAGGTATTACTAGACAGGGTTGAACAAGTAATTAAGGTGCCCGAGTATGTAATTCTGCGTATGATAGGATTTCCAGAAACACCCACTGTTTCAGATGCACAAACAAGTTACACTTCATCAGCTATTTATGGTAATTGTTTGTGCATTATTAGCCCCTGGCAAAAGCAGGGTCACTTGAGTTAAAGAGCATGCATGTGCAATTACTGTGTTCCTCGGTTGATGCGCAGTAACTTGCTATCACGCAGTATTTTATTGGGGTGGGTTTTTTTGGGGTTTTTGGATGCGCAGCCTCGTGAGCCGGGAGCTGCAGCTGCGTCCACCGTGCCAGGCACCCCCTCTGTGTCCGTCCCGTCCCCCCCCCCAAAATTATTTCTAGCAGAAAAGTCTGTAATGCCGCAAACAAAGCGAAAACTTCGGCTAAACCAGATTCGATTCCTGTGTCTATTTTTGGACTGTTGGAAATGGCGCTCGGACATCAAAATGTCTGAGCCTGTGTCAGTCCCGTGTGTGACGTTGAGCCGCTGGATGGGGTCGGTGGAGGGATGGAGAGCGGGACGTGGCCCGCTTTGCGCTGGGAAACCCGTCTGGGATGAGGCCAGCTTTCTTGTGCGTGTGTGTGTTTCTGGATTAAAAGCCTCCTTTATCGTTTTCTGTTGGAAAACAGAGGAGCCTTTCATGTTCGCGTCTGAAGAAATATCTCCGAATGGTTCAGGATGTCTTAATTTGGAGCTTCTGGGTTGCTTTCCGTTTTGTACGTGGGGTTTTCAAATGCAACTTCAAAAACAGTGGGAAAAGAAGCTGCAGTGAAAGTAAGTTTAACTTTATTTGCAGTACTAAGCCTTTTTTTTTTTTTTTTAAATTTTATTTTCTAATTTGGATTTGGGTCATTGCTTTAAGTGAACGTTACGGTGCCAAAGACAGGGCCTGAGGGCTTGGTGGTGGTGGTTCAGCCGGGATGGTCTAGGGCTGCCGCTGGACCCGGTTCAAGTGTGGGGACCTGGGGCTGCTGCAAAGGGGGTGGATACCAGTGGTTGTCCTTGTGCAAAGCCGTGCAAGGACGCCTCAGTTCGGAGGTGCTGAACCCAGCCTTTTCTGTGTCTCTTGACTGCCCCACCAGACCTGTCCCATAGCTGAGAGCTCTCGGTGTCTTGCTGCCCAGAGGGAAACCTTTGTGGGGGTTGTAGGCAAGCGGTGTGACCCTTTTTGCTTCTGTCTCCAGCTTCCCTGCACCTCAGTCCCCTTGACGTGGGCTGGCTGACATCTCTGAGAGGCCCCGTCTTTCTACTGAGGGTAGTTAATTCTGTTCCCGATTTATTAATTGCAAAAAAGCTCCGTGAAAGCTTGAGGCACATGCAAAGTCCTTGTCTGAGTCTGTCAACTGTCCTTCGGTGGAAGTATAGGCAGGAAATCCAGCATGAGGGACGAAGGTGTGTTACTACAGTTGTGTAATAAAAATGCCTTACTGTGCATATAGGGTGTAGAAACGTGTTGCATAGGAATATTTACGTAGTGCTCAGGTGGAGAGCCAGGCGTTTCATGATGCTTTTGGGCCGTGTAGGAGGAACGCCGCTAAGGAACGATGAGTCTGAATGTGGTTTCCTCACTGGAGAAGCTGTGGTTGGCTTCACACCACAGTTGGAAGAGCAATCAAGTGCTGGTGAGGGTTAGGACCCAATACCAGCTGGAGCTGAAGAACTCCTACATCTGTTTGGTATCACCAAGAGCGTTAAAAACCCATAAATTCAAACTTCTAGTTGAAAATTCAGCATTGAATTATTTTTCTCTTTTTTCACTTGACAGACCGTCAGCAGTCCTCATCAAAGCCAAAACAAAGAGGAGGATTAAAAATAAAAGAAAATATTATGTAATTGCGTTTCTTTCTCTGTCGAAAGTTGTTTTGTTGTGACATCTCTGCAAGCATTGGCATTTCATACCAGCTTTGTTTGGTTGGATAGAAAGCTATAAAATGGGATTTGCTAGGGGAATCGATTGGTTTGTACTGAAGAAAAACCTCGAAGGGTTATGTTCTTGAAGGGGCAGCTCGGTGTGAGTTTTTGCTTTGGTTTTTGTTGAGTGTGGCTTTTTTTTTTTTTGTCTGAGAGAGGAGAGGTCCTTATTAATCCTAGATTAAAAGGAGGAAGAAAAGGTCGTCTTTACAAACAAATGTTTACTCGGCAGGTTATCTCAAATCTATGCTGGGTCATTTATTAATCAATCGATATTAATTTCTGCATCTTTAGAGGGTTTTTACTCTTTGGACTCGTTACTGCTGTATTTATGCTCAATTAGTTATTGATGCTCATGTTCTTGTTACATATTTAAATTAGTTTGGTTCTGTTTCTGAGCTCTCGCCTTTACATATCCCAGCAGTTTCACTTTGCAAATTAATGGAAGGCACAGATAAAGGGATCTTAAAAGGCCCAGCAGCCCATGGAAGAGTGGAGTTTGTAAGATACTTTAAAAGTTTATAATAACTGGCCTTCATCGGGTTGCCATTACTGTCTTGACTTATTGTCCTTCAAAAATAATTGCCTAGGTGAGGAAAAAAGGTCAAACCCCAGCACTGTCATTTTTTTGTGAGAGTCTTTTGGGAACTAATCCCCGACCCAAGTGAATTTGGAAAATTGTGTGGCAATACACGACATAGGCAGTAAAAATATTATGAAAATACTTTTAAAGCATTGATGTTTTTACTGTTCATATACTGCCTTCATCTACGCTATGGAAACAGCTCATCAGAAGGGACCAAGTCAAGAAATGACTGTCCAAGTGGTGATAAGAAGAGGGATGTGGAAACACTGGGCTTTAGACATTATTGGCTTGTTGGGGTTTTTGTTTTTTAAGAGATACTCCACATCAGAAGCTGTTATCTAGTTAGGAGGGATTCTGTTGCTGCCATTGGTTTAATTTAATTGTATTTCCTTGTCTCCCTTCTCAGTCTAAAGAAGACATCTGTTCATTTTGTGTTAGTAAAATAATATTTTAGTAACAGAATGTGTCCTTCTGGCTATGCCCTGATTTATAGGGACTAGTTTGCAGCTGATCTCTGGTTGAAGGATGTTAACAGAGTAGAGCCTGAATACAGTGAATTTAGATCATACTTGAGTTGTAATTATTCTTTTTTTTTTTTAAACTGATAGTTTCTGATAGGTTTTCTAAGTCCAGAGTACCTAGAGCTGCAGATAAGGATTTTTGTTCTTATCTGTTCTGTTTCCATGATGTTTTTGTGAAATACTCTTTCATGATTGTCCTTGTAGATCCATCCATAGTTGCTATGCATTTAACTTTGCAAGTAGAACAACATCTTTTATATAGCTGTGTTAAACAGTACCCCATCATTTGGCATTTGGTTTTTTTCCCCCTTTCTAGAACTGCAGTAGAATGGATTTTTTTTTTTTTTGCTGTTGTTGAAACCTATGCCTAAATATTACTTGAACTTTCTTCAGCTCTGGTAATTTGGATCAAGATTATAGGAATCCAGCAGGCTGATTGAAGATCTCTCTCTCTCTGGTTGTTTTGAGAGTTTGAGAAACACAAAGGGTCTGGGTTTTGGCTTTTTTTTTTGTAGGATGTCTGTACGACATGGTAATTTCTTACTTGATAGAGCAACTGATACAGTTTGGAGTCAGAGTAGAAGCAAAATTCTTGTCCAGTGTGTGGAATTTCCCACAGGCGTCCTTAGTGTTGTAGTTATACTCTAAGAATATATCAGAAAAGTGTTTTGTTGAAATGGTAATGTCAATAGGTTTCTATAGCACCTGTGTGTTTGGCGAAAGTCTGTGAAATCGTAATTATTTTTGGCATTCTAATTTAGTTTCACTTCCACCTTGAAGTAAAACTGTGAAAAGATTGAGTAGGCTTTACCGTATACTATTCCCTGTGTAGGAAAAAAAATAATTAAGCTGATACCTTTTACCTCTGGCAGTGGTTTTCAAGATGACTTAGGAGTGCTTAGAACTCATTTTCCACCATATCTTCTGGTGTTGGAAAAACGTTAGAGAAAGTATTGCTTTAACTGTGGCTGGTACACCTAGAATGCATGTTTTATATGTATTAAGAACAATTCTGTTATTTCCAGAGATCTTTAACTTCAAAAATATGCGTAATGAGGAAGCATAATAAAATAAAAGTCTGAGGAGGTTGTATTTTAGCGGGGGTTCTATTATACTGCTTAGACACTCTGACAATGTATAATTTGCTACTATTTATGTTGGTATTTAGTCACACTTTTGGAACTCAAAAAATGCAGAAGACAGACAGACATATACTTATCCACCAGGTAACAAGCAAAGAGTTGGAAAACCAGAATGTTTTAAGCAGCTGCAGAGGGTCTCGTTTACTTTGTTTTAACCCCCCTGCAGTAATTTGGTACATGGGTTCCTCAAGCTTCTTTTGAATTTTGCAGTGCAGTTTCTGCCTTATTCCTGACTGTTCAGTTTTTCAGTTTGTCTTGGCTTCTCTCCTAGCAGTTTTGATTTTGAGGGTTCAGTCGTTTTGCTTAAAAGTCACCATTTTGCCACTTAAAAAAAAAAATCACGTTAGTTGGAATCCAGAAGTCCGTTTTAAAGCTTTGTTTAGTCTCCCAACCCTCTCTTCCAACCTGTTAGGTTTGGGATATTTTTAATTGAGAAAATCAGAAAAGGTTTACAGCTAAATGTAGAAATGATGTCTCTGCTTCCAAAGAAAGTAGGGAAGGGAGGAAGGTCTCGCAAATTGTCGCAAAAGTAAGACCTTAGGGTGATGCCTGTATCAGGCATCAAGCCATAAGCAACCTTTATTTTTCAGGAAAGTTACTTAGATTTTCAGTTTAGTAGACGTGGAAACAGAGCAAGACAAGATGCATGAAGATGGAAGCTGCTGGGGATTTTTGATGATTGGGTATTCAATATTTAATTCAGTCAATATTTTCTTTAGAGGTATGTTTAGAGGTTGTTGTGGAAATGAGAATGGCAATTGCATGCGGTTGCAGGAGTGAAAGGGAATCGTTCTCATCTTTTGTTTTATTTTCAGCTTTTGCTTTTTTTTTTTTTTTAAATTGAGTTTTCTAGACAAATGCTTAGCTAATGCAGAGTGCCTCAAAATATAAGGATATATACAGAAAACCTACAAAACCAAAGAGAAAGCTGCTGAAGCCATGCTCCAGCGGGGCATGATCTATGCCAGTGCATGAGAAGCAACTTTTTGTAGGCTTAAGGGAAACAAAACGTGCTTTAATTTTCCTCTGGATATTTTTGTCCACCTTTCAGACGGTGGATTTTTCACTATGCTTTTAAAAGAAGATATTTCTGTAATCACGTTCTTGCTTCTTGCACGGGTGCTTAGAGGCTGGTGAAGCCACTGTGGGCTGGGTCAGGCAGATGGAGCTCCGTGGTTCTCCTTCCCTTGGTGTCAATAACCAGCTCTGTAGGGACCAGAAGAGCTGGTCTCTATTACAGCCGTGTTTTCAGGCTTGCCCGTCACCTCCCAGTCTGCTTCAGTGTTTGTTAATGTATTTTTTTATCTTCCTAGTTTCTTCATCGAGATGTTGTGAGGTGGCTGAGTCAAGTTCTGTGCAGAAGTAGCATATCTCCTCAATGCTTGTCTTTGCAGCTAAAAACAAGTCAAAAACCAAAGTTCTGTCAAAAAAAAAAATATAATTAGTTTGACAGGACTTACTTTGCATGAGCTTGTTTGATATTAATTGCTTTAATTACTTGATGCTTATTAATTAAAGTCTTTATTAATAAAATCCGAAATCAAACTTCTCATTATTTTGGATGGGCTCAGTATCCAGATGACAGGCTATCATAAAGTTAATCTCCCCAATTACTCACTTTAAGTATTGCAGCAACCCTGGTTTTCTTCCAGGCTTTTGGAACTTCCCTGGTGCTCTAGGACTTCCTGAAAAGGAAAGGACTGTTAATAATTCAGATAAACCTCTTGGGTGTTTCTCGTTACTTTGGATACAAGTCATTTGGACCTAGGGATCTCAAAGAGTTAATAAATGTTAATAGCTGTTGTCTAACATCGATTAACTCTTCAGATAGAGAAGAAAAATATCTATTGCATATCTTTGCTCTTTTTTGCATTTTTTTTCACTGTTAGCAGCAGTTCCACGATTTTAATATGGCTATTGGTGTCTCTTTTTGCTTGTTCCAGTAAAGTTAAATGAGCTTTTTTGTTTTATTCATTATAATGATGATTTGTACTTTGCCTTTCTTATGTTTTAACACTTCTAATTAGTAAAACTTTCTCTTGACTTCCATTTTTTCCTGATATACGAGGGTGAGAAGTATAGTGCTTTTCTTGCTGCACTTAACTAAGTTGTTTTTCGTGCTAATTTTGCAAGGCAGTGTATAGTATTCTTAAAAGGTCCAAGTTACCCTTTACATCTCTAATTATTTCTTCAGTAGTTTTGATTTGGAACTGTCCTGAGTTTTACAGAACTGCATGTGATAAAGCACTGTGTGTATGGATTGCAGGACTGGACTTGATTTTGCTTGCTCATATGTGACTACTAATTATTATAGAGTGAGAAATGGTACCTTAACCAGGGTGGGGCCCGCAATGGATTTTCTGCGTGTTGAGCTGTATTGGGAGGATGAGTGTGGAAGGTGTTTGTGACCGCTATCAAATACAGATAATGTTTTTCTGGATTGCTTAGATCCAGCTAAGCAAGGAGTCCTATAAAGGCCCTGTACCATCTGCTAATCCTCTGTGTGCATCACCTGCTGCAGCTCTTCAGCCTCGCTATTCCAGTTGTGCTGTCCTTTAACAACATATGTAAGGACTTTCCAGCACCTTTCCCTGTGCCCTTTTCCGTGTTAAGAGTTAGGCCTTTGGGTTGAAAGCAAGGAGATGATGCTGAAGGAAAGGCAGGGATCCCAGGATGATGGGAGCTGGCTTAGTCTCCTGGCCAGAAAGGACTTCTGGGTGTTTTGCCTTGCTTTTTTTTTCTACAAGCTATACTGGGATGTATTTTCCATTGAAAATAGAAAGTATTTCTGGTGGTTTTGTCTTTTTCACGAGCTTACAGGTAGTTTTCTTTATTTAAAATGAGCAGCAGATCCATGGAAAATATTTTTACAGGGATTATTGTTTGTTTGTGTGTGGAAAGAGACAATCCATATAGCGCTCAACACCTTAAAAGTTTTATACTGCAAGCAAACCAAAACTTTGGAAGTAGGCCAAAAAGTATTGACTTATTTTAATTTTATTTTTTGATGAGGTTTACCTAATGGAGGGTTAATTCCACAGACGTATAGAAATGTTTTTCCTGTCTGTTTTGGGTGCCATTCTCGGGAGAGTGAGACCGTGGTCTAGACTTTGACAAACCCTTGCGAGCTGTTGCGATTCTGCCCCTAAAACTATAACAAAAAAAAAACGAAGAGGACACCACAAAGCAAACACTGATATTTGTATGAAGTCCTGCTTCATCATCCATTATTTGCAAGGTCTCTCTTCTGAGATCTGAAACATTTTTTTTTAACAGGTAAAATACCTGTTTGGCTTAAAAGGCAATAGTCAGTGCTTTATCAATGGAGTTGAAGGGCTTTTCAAGGGTCAGGTGTTTTGGGGGATAGGGCTGGAGCACTGAGGAGAGGTAGGTGAATAATGCTGTAAGAGTTTGGAAATCATGGAATTGTTGGAGTTGAAAGGGACCTTCTAGAGATCCTCTAGTCCAACTCCCCTGCCAAAGCAGGGTTGCCCAGAGCACATCACTCAAGGCTGCATCCAGGCAGGTCTTGA
The DNA here is from genome assembly GCA_013399435.1 of Arenaria interpres. Taxonomy (NCBI): domain Eukaryota; kingdom Metazoa; phylum Chordata; class Aves; order Charadriiformes; family Scolopacidae; genus Arenaria; species Arenaria interpres. The sequence continues at coordinate 46,731 of VXAK01021022.1, forward strand.
AGATCTCCAGAGAAGGGGACTCCACACCCTCCCTGGGCAGCCTCTTCCAGGGCTCTGCCACCCTCACCCCAAAGAAGTTCTTCCTCAGATTGGAGTGGAACTTCCCATGTTCCAGCTTGTGCCCGTTGCCCCTCGTCCTGCACTGGGAACCACTGGAAAGAGTCCGGCTCCATCCTCCTTCAACCCACCCTTTAGTTACTTATAAGCATTAATAAGGTCTTCCCTCAGCCGTCTCTTCTCTAGCCTAAAGAGCCCAAGCTCTCTCAGCCTTTCCTCGTCAGGGAGATGCTCCAATTTCTTAATCATCTTTGTTGCCCTACGCTGGACTCTCTCCAGCAGTTCCCTGTCTCTCTTGAACTGGGGAGCCCAGAACTGGATGCAGGATTCCAGTTGTGGCCTCCCCAGGGCAGAGCAGAGGGGGAGAATGACTTCCCTCGAAATATCTATGGCAGCTTTGGTTTATTCTAATCTTAAGCATATTAATTAACATTGCTGATGGTGTGGGCTTGTTCCCTGTAACTCACTGGTGTTGGAGCTCCGTAACCACCCTGCCAAAGCCTGTGTGTGCGTGTAAAATACATAGCGGACAGCTATTACCCCTGCAGTTCCAGGGTAGTGTTTTGGGATGTGCTTGGAGCTGCTAAAAGTGCATCTCTGAAGTGTATTTGCTGGCTCAGGCCCTTGTGCTGCCTAAAGACTTTTTCTTATAGCTCCGAGGAGAGCATCGCTGCTGGCCTGTGCCTTCTCCACTTCCCAAGGCTTTTGTAGAAAAATCTATGTCACGTGGCCGCTGCTCACCTCTTACTTTGCTTTTTCTTCTCAGCGTGATTGACTGATGTCAGTCAATAGGCAAAATATGTAAACCCTGTTTCTCCAATATATAAATGAATATCCACAGTAAATGTGGAAGGCTGCTCATATTGTGCAGTAGGGGATGGTTTACATTGAGGCAGTAGGAGATTTTGTCTAGGCCCCAACAGGAGGATTAGTTGCTAAGTTATTTGCAGTATATTCCAAAATTATAATTCTCTTTTATTTAATGATTCATCTCCTTAAATGCTCTTACATTTTCTGAGTGGCTCTTTCTCGTTGTTCAGATCTTTTCTACTGTCTCCTTGAGCCATTGAAGTATATGAAAGTGACCTATATTTCTCTCTGTTCCCAAATCTAATGGCTGAAGAAAGCAAATGAAAAGATGCTATCTGTCATTTTTCTTCAGTGTTTGGTTTTTTTAAATAAATAAAAAGCAGAATACTGGAATGGAAGCAGACTGTATGGAATACCATCTTCAAATGAATTCTCTAAACTAAAACCATCTTGCAAAGCCTTACATATTTTATTTTTAAAAAGACCCAAAAATCAGTGTGCATACGACTTTTTTTTTTCTTTCGCTGCCGTCACCTAAGGTGACCTGTCAGCGCCGTGACTTGGAGCTCTATGGGGATGCAGATCTTTGAGGAAAGATGTAATTTAACGTGAAGAGCACGGATTCTTGCTCTTTCAAACCAGAGCTTTTACATTTTAAATTCACAGGTCTGTTCTTTCCTGCACCGTAAAGAGCCAAAAGGTGAGACTTTTTCCCCGCAGGGCGAGGGGCTTTTCGGTGGTGTTTGCCACCTGCCCCGGTGGCAGAGCTGTGAGACTGGGACACGGAATCACAGAATGGTTGGAGTTGGAAGGGACCTCAAAGATCATCCAGTTCCAACCCCCCTGCCCTGGGCAGGGACACCTCCCACCAGACCAGGTTGCTCAAAGCCCCATCCAGCCTGGCCTTGAACCCCTCCAGGGATGGGGCAGCCACAGCTTCTCTGGGCAACCTCTTCCAGTGCCTCACCACCCTCACAGCAAAGAATTTCTTTCTGGTATCTAATCTAAATCTCCCCTCTTCCAATTTAAAACCATTACCCCTTGTCCTGTCACTACAGTTGCTGACAAAGAGTCCCACCCCAGCTCTCCTGTAGCTCCCTTCAGGTATTGGAAGGCTGCTCTAAGGTGTGCGCAAGCACCTCTCCTTCCTGAATTTCCTGAAACACTTCCCAGACTTCCACCTCTGCTGTGTGGAATTGAGGTTTTGCAGACTAATGCGCAACAGAAGATTTTGGCGTTAAGGAGGCTGTGGTGGGTATGAAGGAGGTGATGCAAACCCAGGCTGTAGATCACGCTCTTTGTGCTCAAAACGCTCTGCTCTTGGTTTCTAGGCTACCTTTAATACTGATATATTAATTATACTAATAATAAATGTCAGCGGTGTTTTTCAGATTTACTTTATAAATACGGTGAAAATTGAATACAGTTCCACTTCAAAAATATCCATAAACCTGATGTGATGTCAGTCGGTTTCTTTCGTCTGACTTCCTCTCGCTTCAGCTAGTTGAGAGATGTTTTAACTTGCTGGAATCTGCTTCTGAGGTCAGAAAGTCAAGCTTCCTTCCTGCAGTCGATGCTTCTTCATCGGGAATACAAATACTTTAGCTGAGCCTTGCCCCAAGTCACATCTGGGCAGCCCTCTGCTCTTCAAATTGTGACAACCAAGACCCACTGTGCAACCCTGTGGACTTCAATAGAGATGCCCTTGAGCAGGCATCTGAGACCAGATTAACAGTTTCTTGATGTGCTAAACACTATTTTATATGTCCCAGAGTGGCATTGGCCTGCAAGAATAAAAGACAAGATGTTTCTGGGGTTAATTTTTTATTTTTTGACCTGCTAATGAGTGATGTTGTTTGCGGTGCCCGCAGGAAGCTGAGTTGTTGGGTTCAGCGTGGTTTTTTTACTTAATGAGATTTTGGAGTCTGCACTGAAGTTGATGTATATGTGCTTATTTGATGCATGTAGATGTGCTTTATTTTGAGGAAGTGTTAGTTTTAAATTAAAGATCAGCAGTTAAATATTCCTTCTACAATACGCGCTGGCTGCAAGTTTTGCTTGCTGATGTTCTAACACCAAGCAATCTCAGCCACGCAGGGGAGGATTTTAACCCCCTGTACCTTGAAGGACCTGAGACAAGCTAAGGAAGAAAAGGCTGCCGGTGGTTGGTGGGACATGGGTTTTTATGAAAAGCTTGTGGACTCCTGCTTCTAGAGATGTGTCACGCGTAATAGTCGCTATTGGTATATCGATCCCATTTACTGAAAAAAATGTTTACGAGCCACAGATCTGCATATGGGTGCGATAGACGTGACTGCAAGCTGGTGGTGGCTTTGAGGAAGGCTGTGAGGAGATGTCGGTTGTTCAGCACCAAGAGCTGTAGCACGCACACGAAGCATTTTTCATTGAAGCGGCTTCCTCTGTGTGACAGTGCCTTACTTCTCTGAATCATCCTGACATCCTGGGGAACCAGGAGAAAATTAGGAGGAGATAGAACAGTGGAAATTTTTAACTATTTACATCTAGATATTTAGTATAGATCTTATTTTAGATATGGGAGGGGGGCGACGTGGTGAGACTTTGCTAAGCTGGTTGCAAGTTCAACAAGAAGGCCTTTGTTGAGGAAATCTAACCTGAAGCTTTTATTAGGACATTTCTGTCATAAATTATGCTTGAGATAGCCAGGCATAATTTTCTACTTAGCTGGATAGAAAAATAATAATGTCCATTTAAATGAATGATTACAAGAACTATTTCTGCTGCTGGTGATATAGAACCGTGTTGTTTTGGATGGAGGATTCATCTCAACGCTGCCGATAATGGGGATTTCACCGTACTTAGGAAGGGGTTTGGCATACACTTCAATTTCTTTTTAGCATTGTGAAATAAGCTCACTTCTAGCAAGTTTCTTAATGCTGTCTTTGAAAAACTGAGTCATAATGAAAGTTGAGAAAAAAAAAAAGCTCTTCTCTGCATAAGTATGTTCTGTAATTTACATAGGATCAGTTTGATGAATATTAGATTAACATTAAATATGGTCCTGTAATATGCTTCCTTCAAGCATAAGGACAGTGGAAGTAGCATTCATTTGGCTTTATTCATCTTGTGGATAGAAATGAGGCAAATAATAAATTAGGAGTCACTTTTTTTTTTTTCTTTTAATAAAAGAAAATTAGTCGATGCGTACAGCTAAAGGCAGAAAAAGATGTTGGCTCCACGATGTTAGCAGATTAAGGTGAAATAACTGAGAATGGTATTCTAACATTTAAACGAGGCTGTAAGTCCCGGAAAAAAAAAAAAAGTGAGCCTTCTGAAGGGGGATGTCGAACTCAAAGCCCAAACTGCCAGCAGAACACATCTGAGAGCCCGACAGTAGGTGTTCCCATCCTGGCCGCTGAGTCTCGTCCCGCTGACCCCACCGCTGCGCGGCACTGAACTCGGCACCGCGTGCTTAACAAAAGCACGACTTCTTTATCCGAGTTATCTTCCGAATAAGGCTATGCATCTTTTTTAGGGTTTAATAAAAAATGGAGGATCTATAGCTTCCCTTCCCAGCTTGTTTCTGTGGTTTATTACCTTGCCTGTTAAAAGCTTTTCTCTCCATCCAGCCATAGTTGCTTGTTTAAAAGCTTTTTAAAAGTCCTTTTAGCATGCACAGTCTCCCTTAAGAAAAAGGAAGTGACCTATTTTAAAATTTTCTGTTATTTTCAGTCCTCGAATTACTCTTTTCTGCACCTCACCCACAATTTTTTTTGCTTTTTGGACATTTCAGTTGTGTATCGCCTGTTAGTTTGCTTTCACTCATTTCATAATTGAGCACTCCAAACAAATTCATCTAAAGGCTACCGTGGCCTGCTTCACTCCAGCAGTTCATGGTGAGCTCCTGCTGGGTTGCTCTGGGCCATTTTAGCCACCCTAAAAAAAGACAGCAGTAAAAAGGAAAGCAAGTGAGAGGTTGTCCCATGGGTGGCACTCCTTTCTAGCTGGCTGTCGAAAGGCATAATTTAAAAAGTGTTTGTTGAATGGGCTTACCAGTCCGGAGCACTGCCATATTAATGCTGCATCCTCTGCCAGCCTTTAAATTCGTTGCTAAAGAAATATCCAGAAAAATAGTAGTGATTTGAGAGTAAGTACAGTGCAGTGCCAGCCTAGACCCGAGTCCTGCAGAGCCAGATGGCAGTGGCGTGCGGTGATGCTCCTTCACCTGCAGCTGCTTGTGGAGATGGTAGCCTATTTATTAGTCTGTTTTCTAATGTGTACTTTCTCTGGTTTGTACACTGATAATCTATGTTAAAATATCTTACGTTTTTCAGACGTACTGAATCCATATTTATGCATGAACTTCTGTCAGTTAAACTCAGCCTACATCAGTAATGGATTGTGTGCGAGCGTTTTGAGGCTTGTCTTCCAACAGCCTGAAAGCTTTTCGTGGCATTTCTTTCTTTTTATTGGCTTTTCCCAGAACTTCTTTAAAAACTATATTGTTTGAGGCAGATCTCTTACTCAGTCAAACTCCTTGAATACAGGCTTGTTACAGCCTGCTCAGGCTTGCTAATCTAAATATGCATATCCCTCGTAGAGGTAAATTAGGAGGATGCTTAAACAACCAATGGGCTGGAAATCATTAATCGCCCTCCCCTGATGCAAGCCTCTCATTCTGAATAGAAGTAATCTGCTGTTTTCTGATCGCCATCTCTGCCCTCTGGGTGTAATCGTTAATGAAGCTACCTAGCAATGGATCTTTTCAGGTTTTCCTGGGCTTTGTGTTATTGTTGTCAGTTTTATTCATAAACCATATAATTTGGGGAAAATTGGCCAACATCTTTAGTTTTCCTAATGAATTTCGTATACTTTTTTTGTTTTCTCATTTGTCACTCAGTATTTTTTGCTTTTCAGTGCGGCTTCTCATTTGTTACCAGACTAGGATGGGCTTTTACCCAAACTCTGGGGCATTATTTTGCAAAGTAGAGCTGTGGATTGAAGTCCCCCTCCGGCTAATTCAGAGCCAGTTCCCCATCTCTCATGGCTTGACCATGGGCAATATGGTCTCTGTGCTTGCTGAAGCAATTCTGAAGAGGCTCCCTAGGTTGGGCATGACCCCTGCGTTAAGTGTTGGGGATTCCCAGTTGGATCCCGGTTGGACAAGATGATCTTTAAGGTCCCTTCCAACCTAGAAGATTCTGTGATTCTGTGACCGAGAGGACTGAGCATCTTGGCATTGTCTGGGCATAGATAGCTGGAGAAATTTGACTGCTGGGGGGATGTAATCACCAGTGAGCTTACTGACACCTGTAAAGCCTGTTAACTGTCCCCTTAGTGCAAAGATGGCAGTTTAGCTGGGTGTTGCTTCGTGCCTGGGTGACCAGACAGTGGTGGTGGTTCTTTATAGACAATTGCTGGTTACTAGTGTGCAGTAGCTGAGTTGCTTATTTTCTGCCTTGGAAAACAACCTGTGCATATAGAAACTCAAGACGACTTGTTACAAGCTATTGGGAGGTCTAGAGCTTGTACGTTCAAACCTGAAGACTTCTGTTTCTGTAACGTTCTTTTCATTACTTTGATAGCTGCTTAGTTGGTGGCATCCATTCTCTAACACAATTTGCTCACAGGCTCCTCTCAGTGCCCCCTGTCCTGCAAAGAGTTAGCTTGCAGATCTATCCACGTGCAAGATCAAATAAGCAACTGAGTCATCCACATATGTAAAAGAGAAAATGAGGTTTCATGTAAAACCTTGCATGCGTCTCATAACCTGTTTAGGAAGGGTAGAACCTGCAGCTTTACTATTTGGACGGCATGAATTATCTCACCCTTTTTCAGTTGGGCTATTCCTGTCAAAACTTCTTCTGTAAAGCAAGAACTTTTCATGTAGTCTTCCCATTTTAGCCATACTCCTGGCATCGGTGTATGAGCAATTGGGGAAAGGGTAGGGAGAATGTTAATATTTTTGGCAGCATTGCTTTGTGTGTCACAATAGTAGCTGTATTACCCTCACTATGATGTCCTTCCAGCTAGTCAGCTTAATCCTCAGCTGGAGAATTTAGGGATGCTGTAGGTGCAACCAGAAAATGCATTCCGTTTTCATGTCAGTGCAAAACAGTCAACTGTAGATTTCAGTCAAGGAAAAAACAACAGACCTTACTCCTTCCCTTAGTCTGTGAAATATGAGTGGTTGCGTTTGCACTGCTCCTTTCCATGCCTAAACTTCAAAAAGTTATTTAATATCTTCTGTTGCAGTTTTCTTTTTTTAATTTTAAAAGGGAAACAGTTTAATCACTTCCATACATGTGCTAACTTGAAAGGGTAAAATTATTGCATCATCATTTTATAGCATTTGGCAGAGATGCTATTCCTGCTAATTTTATCCCAAATCATACCAACTTAAAGTACTTTTCATGCAATCTTCATCTTTCAGTACATTTTTTATACTTAACGCACAATTTATATGCTCTCCATAAAGATTCAGAAGTCTAAATGACCTTGTCCCTGTTTGGATGCCCTTCATTTTATCTAGTGCAGATTGTCAAATGTAATGTGGTGGCTTTTATGATAGAATAGTCCCAAAAGTGATGGTTCTGTGAGAAAAATACATCAGGGTGACAGTGGCGTACGACAGAGAGAAGGAGCTGATTATAATATTTCATACTAAAAAATGCCAAATGGCCCCATTACAAATCCGGTTGTACAGAAAGGAGCTGGGGGAGGGGGAATATGCCTCTCCAGGAATTGCTTTGTATTCATGAATTCAGTTTTGATTTGCTTCTCTCTTTTTTTTTTTTTTTCTTTTTCTTTCCTGAATATTGCAGAAACTTTCCCAAGGAAACATAAATATTTGCCTTGAATAGTTCAGAAGCGGGTTTGCAGAAAGTGGGGCATATCATTTCCCTGCTTGTCTGACTCTAATAAAAACCCCAGCGCTTTCCAGGCTTGAAAATCAGCTGGGTGGGTTTGGTTTTTTTTTGTTTGTTTGCCTTGAAATTTTACCATGAGCCCTTGTCCCTTTCTTCGAAAGAAACTTCCTTAATGTCACTTACTTAAAACCAGCCGTCAAGATGGAGCTAGTCTGCATCCTGTGCTGTTCGGGCTGGGAGTTGCAGAGCCAGACCTGGTTGGTTTCCCTCCTTGGGATAAACGACGATAATCCAAGGCTGGAGTTCACAGCTACGCTGAGAAAGTTGCTTTCTCTCAAATTTATTCTTGCTTTCGTTCTTTCTGAATGAGGTCATGCGGCTTTTTTATACGCACCAAATCTAAGTTTTCTTGGTTCTGATAGAGAAATTAATGACTTTGGGGATGCAACGTATTCGTGCTTCAACCGTATCTTTCTTCCTCGTCGGATGTTGTATTCCTGTCTCATTTTTTGCAATGTTTTTATCTCATTTCATGTATATTTTTAGCATAAACATTTTATTGGATGACGGGGAAAAAACTGTGCCAAAGAGGAAGTGAGAATACTTTCGCTTGAAGCCAAAAGGTGATTCCACTCATCGGGTTTCTATCCCGCACGGGGGAAAACTAAGAAAAAAAAAAATGGTCATTTTGCCATTTGTGCACTGCACCTCCTGTACTTCCAGTGTTAAACTGCAATTGTTAATAGTGTTTAAGAGTGCTTGTAAACAAATCCCGGGCACGAGTTAATTTAGTCAGTCAAGTGGTAGAATCTTTTACTGCATCTTTTCCTGAGCATAACATACATTGCTGCAGATCTCTTAAAACACATATGAGCACAGCTATTTGTATGAACTAGAAAACCATCTGTTCAGAATTCACTGTCTGAAAACTTGTTTCCTGCAATGGTTTTTTCATTCTGATTTCAGACCCTGCTATATTATATATTTGCATCTATGGAGGGGAGACAGAGAGAGAAAAAAAAAAAGTATGTCTAACTGGGGAAGTAATTCCTGTGTGATTCACACATCCTCTTCACTAGAGAACAAAGTTAATGAAATGTTGTGTTTCTTGTTCAGGTGAGTAGCAGCTGCAAGTGAAGCTGTTGCAATGTGTATGCGTTTTGATAACCTCTAAAGAAGTTCTTTATTACCTAATTTCTTTGGAAGTAAAAGTTCCTGGGGATAAAATTTATGTTTGAACAAGTAATAAAATATAATTGTGGTAATTCTTAGGACTAATCTTCCATTTGTGTCCTTAGAAAGTTTTAGGGATCTTTGCTGGCGGAGACCTTAGTGTAGCATCAAAATCAGTGGACCCACTCCTTTTTTTTTTTTGGGGGGGTCAACCCTGGATCGGATGCAGAGGTTTCAAATTCCTCTAGAGAATTATTTCATTAGGAAGTATGGGAAACCTTTACCATAAAATATTGAACTTTGAGAAACAGAACATGTTGCTCTACATACCTGCAAGCCCACAAACCTGAGATCTGTAGGATGCAAAGCAATAACATTCATCAGAAAAGTAGGTAGATGCCAAGTAAATGAAATAAAATGTTTGCCAAAAGTAATCGTACCAGGCGAAGATTAAATTTCAGTGGATCCTTTGGTAGAGTCGCAAACTGAAAATATGTGACTTTAAACTAAAGGCGAATTAAAAAAATAAAGAGCTGTGTTGGATTACAACTGTCTCGCAGGGAGACACAAATCAGTTGTGCCAGAGAATGCTTATTACTGGTCTTTGTCTTGTCATTTTCTTCTACCCAACTTTATGGCAACAACTAAAAGTCGAGAACAACTAAATGCATGATCTTGCGTTTCCTGCGTTTGAGCCTTGTCCCACTTCTATAATTAGATATTCAGTGCCTATACACGGCTCTGATCCTTTTGTGTGGTGATAATTCTCAACATTGTGCTAAGGGAGCACATTTTAGTAGAGCAGTACTATTTTTATGAAAATGTGAAGAAGGAAGACTTTGGACGCCATTAGAACCACATAGAAGTAACATTCTGAAAATAAATAAGAAGATCCACGCAGGAGCGGTTGTGTGATGTTTCACAGCAGTGTTCAGTGCTCCAGAGAGCCCATCCCACTTGCCAAGCTCAGGAGAAGAGCAGACTTCTTATGACTCGAGACTAGTAGAGCAGGTAAATATTTGAGGAAATAATTCCTCAAATATCTATTTGAGGAAAAGGAAGGCTGAGAGAATGTATGGTTATGGGGGGTGGGTGTGTGGTTTGTTTTTAAATAAGACTTTTAGAAGGAGTAAGGACTGTTCTATAAAGTTTGGGGCTTTTTTTATTAACTTTTTTTGAGGTGAAGGAACATAATGCTGGGACAAGGATGAGTCCGCATAGCTTGGGTTGTGGGACTTCAACCTGGAGATTAAAAGGCTTGTAGTCACAGGAGAGGCAATGCTCAGAAACATCTCTGAATGAATAATAAGATCAAAATATTTGATTAGTTTTAAATAGGATTTATGAAGTTATGGAAGGGATTTCCTTGTAAAGTGTAGGACTGTGCAAACCGTGGAGTCTCATCCAGTTTCATAACCAGTTCTGCTGAGCATGGAAGAGCTTCAGTGTTGTGAAAGAGAGAGAACCTCTCTGCTAGTTTCTTTCCTTCTGGTACCAATAGGGAAGAGATGAAGTTCAGACTTGTCGTTCATTAGAATCCAGCGAGAGAAGTATCTGTTTAACTTCTTTTTTAAAAAATGCATCAGAAAAAAAGCTACTCTGGCATAGTTTGGACAATCAGGTTATGGTCAAAAATGTTGAGAGTGTGTTTGCATTCTCCATTGTCTAAATACAACTTGCAAACCACGTAGGGAAACAGTTCAGACACTCATACTGGACAACCATAAAACCCTCTCAAATGAACTTAAATAAAATTTCAGAATATTTTAGTGATTGTTCTATTAATATTTTTGTTCCTAACATCCTACCTAAGATTAATATTTTTAATCCCAGCTGAACAAGGTAATTTCTATATCATTTCATAATTGCTTTTAATTTTACTAAAGCTGTCTGTGAGTAGGCACTTCTTACGCATTGAAGCACTGTAACTGAATCTAGCGCTTCTTCAGTTTTCATTTCAGAAGATTTCTTTTCCTGGATTACTGCAATGACCCAGCAGAGACTGAAGAAAGAAATGATAGATTCTTTTCATTCATTTTACTTCTATGTTTTCTGTGGCAGTAAATTCTGTGGTTTTGGCTCGGTGCAGGAACATGCAGAATTGTATTTCTGGGTAGATTATCAACTTATTTTTTTTCCAGTAGGAACTTGAATTATAAAGAGGAAACTTTTAACGACATTTGAGGAGCAAGGTTGAATGTGTATATATGAGTCTTATTTTTCTGCAATGCAGTTAGAGGGCTGTGCAGAGAATGTGGAAAACCTTTGGCAGTATTTTCAGAGCAGAGCACTCGTGCTGAATAAAAACTAAGCAGTCAAGAAAAAAAAAAAAGAGAACAAGAGAATAAAAAAAATTGCCTTCCAAATAGAGTCTGGAAAGCTAATGAGCATATGACATCATTTAACTAGTTATAAAAAGATTACAGCTCCTCTGATCCAAGAAGCAGACCCTCAAGGTTTCTGATGTTCCCTAGAAGAAGGAGGTCTAGTGTTGGACTGCTGAAGTTTGTCCTTGCCAGTAACAGGGCACAAAGCCCCTCAGTGCTGGCAGGGAGGGTTGCTGCTGGTTCTCCTTAGCAGCAGCAGCCGTTCCTGGGGCTGGCAGCAAAGGAACGTGGCCCATCTCAGCTGGGACAGGCAACAGCAGTGCGAACTGGCTGGTCAGAAATAGTCTTCTGCTCTTGGAATGCCTCCATCTGCGCTCAGCGAGAGGGGAGTTGCTGGAGATGACCTTGTGTGCCGCTCGCACATACCTGTGGAGACCCGCAAGCCCCCACAGGGTGGTGCGAGGTGTGAAGGGCGAGAGGGGGCATAGAATGGTTAGAGTTGGAAGGGACCTTAAAGGTCATCTAGTTCCAAGCCCCCTGCCCTGGGCAGGGACACCTCTCACCAGACCAGGTTGCTCCAAGCCCCATCCAGCCTGGCCTTGAACCCCTCCAGGGATGGGGCAGCCACAGCTTCTCTGGGCAACCTGTTCCAGTGTCTCACCACCCTCACAGCAAAGAATTTCTTTCTGGTATCTCATCTACATCTCCCCTCTTCCAGTTTAAAACTGTTACCCCTTGTCCTGTCACTGCACTCCCTGATAAAGAGTCCCTCTCTGGCTCTCCTGTAGCTCCCTTCAGATATTGGAAGGCTGCTATAAGGTCTCCCCGGAGCCTTCTCTTCTCCAGGCTGAACAACCCCAGCTCCCTCAGCCTGTCTTCATAGCAGAGGTGCTCCAGCCCTCTGATCATCTTTGTGGCCCTCCGCTGGACCCATTCCAACAACATGTCTGCCGTGGGTGCAGAACCCGTCCCGGGGAGTCACCACCTCCCTTGGGCCGCAGCTTCTGCCCCTGATAAGGGTGAGCATGTCATCCAGAGCAGATCGGCTCCTCTGAAACCCAAACGGCCATCAAGCAGACCTTACTTATGTTCACTTTTACCATCACGGTGAAGTAGGCAGGTCCCCAAGACCATAGGTGGACAGTAATCTCACTTTGGGTTGACATAGTGCTTAGTGACATGGTTTAGTGATGTTTTTTTTAAATCAGAGTTAGATTGATGGTTGAACTAGATGATGTTAAGGGTCCCTTCCAACCTGGTCAATTCTATGATTCTGTGGTCACGGCATTTTGATTTGCCCGGTTGGTAGCTCTTGGTGCTGCACATCTTCCTCCATCCTGGTGGAGGGTTACCTTCCTGCTTCCCGAGAGCAGCTTTCTTGCAAAGGCCTCCATGTTCCAACCTAAGAGCTACTAAAAACCATGGAAACATCATCTTAATTTTTCAGTCTTAATAATTATATTTCAAGCTAAGGATGTATTTTTAGGATGGGGAAGAAAGAGGTTACATAACTCTTGATTTATTGCATTGGCTTAAAGAGCTAGCAAACCTGGGATTTTCCTCTCTTGTCGCTTTGTTGTAAGCATTTCCCTTTACGGCAGCAGGGAGGCCAGCGTATGACTCTGTTCTCAAGAGCAATTCAAACTTTTTATAAATCTGCTGAACGTGTTCCTCTCCATCACGTCTAGATTGCATCGCCAGGAACAGCCACTGCGTCAAAGTGAACCTCGGGAGTGGAGACGTACCTTGTTGTTGCGAGAGCATCTAGGAAGACAGGGAAAGCATCTCTGTCCTTTCTCTGTGGGCGGAGGTAGTTTCAAGGCAGTAGGTAGATTTGTTCCGAATTAGAGAATTTTTAAATTAGTTACATGGGAACAGGGCATTTATCTGTAATGCGCGTATGATAATTAGGAGTAACTCTGCAGAGGAATCCTGGAAAATGTGGTGGACCTGAGATGGAGAGAAGTGAATTATGGTTCTGCAAAAAACAAAATTACAGGTTAGGAAGTGTGTGTGTGTGTGTCTGACTTGTTGGGAATAATTTGCATAATAAGAACAACTTGAGAAAAGCAGCATTGAAGTTTACATGCATTTTGTCTGCTTCATCTGAGATTTGCTTTTATTCTTGTCCAGCAACTACAAACCAAAGAGAAAACTTTCAGTGTTCAGAGAAGGGACATAGTTGGGGGGGTGGGGGGAAGGAGAACTACAAAAGAAAAATAAGTACTGGATATAATTCAGAAAAGACACGCAATCAAACTGAACAGATTGCTCAGGAAAAGATCTATTCTGTTGCTGAAATCCAAGAAAATGGGGGAAAAACAGGAAATAGTGAAATCTGTTATCGACCATCTGCTAAGCCTAGGAACTTGAGAACCATTCCCATGACAAAAATACTAGATTGTGAACTTAATTTTATATTTCGTAATACTTAAAGTACAGACACAGAAGTCCAATGGTGACTCTCGTATTACTAAATGCTTAAAAGGTATTTAAAATTCTACATATAAATCTGAGCGTTAACAGGTTTGAATCTTTTTTCCCCGAGATCCTTATTGATGGGTTTAACAGATTGTGCCTTGTGAGGACAAGGCAGCCTTTTCAGACTTTGAAGAGGAGAGAGAGGGGAAGTGAGCAAGCTGAATTTTCTTTGGAAGGAGGCAGTGGTCTTTCTCCTCCAACTCCCGTCGCCCTCCCCCTTGGTTTCTTCCTCGCGAGCGTTGCCGCATCTGTGGAAAGGAGGAGAGGACCTCGTAATCGTTACCATCTGACGGTGGGTTGTGCGGACGCGCGGCAGGAACTGCTGGTGTGCTCTGAAGTTCAGGAGCTGTGCTCTTCCCCCTTCCCAGCGCCACCTTCCTGGTAGATGGCATGTTTGTTCTGGCCTGCTCTCTTCTTGCCTCTCCTTTTTACCTACACGTAAGAGCCAAAGAAAACGTGATCCAACATAATTTCGAAAGGTTTGGGGCGCCGTAAGCCAGCCGGAAATTCTTCTGGACTGTATTTACAATTATTCCACGGGGATAAAGGTGTAAATACTATTTGCTGTAAGCACTTTCGAAGTACGTAGACGGAGTTTAATTGCAGAAAATTGTAGTCGGGGTGGCTATTCAAAGATTACATTGTTCATTAAATTGTCGGTATTAATGAACTTGGTGAACAGTTTGCAAATTACCTTAAATGTGGGCTATTGGCTGGCTTAGCTTTTTGAAGTCTTTTTCACAGTTCAAAGAGAAAAGTGAGAGAAATCTTTGGGAAAAGCATGTGTTTGTATGAAGACTAATTTATAGCATATGGAAAAGTTAGGATAAATTCAGTTTTGATAAATTCAGACATTGTACTTCCTCAACTTATTCTGTCAAAACTTTCCAGCCTTGTTCATGTTCCTGACGTTAAGGAGCCACGGTCTCCTTCCTAATGATAATTTTTTTTTTTTCAGTTTATAGCATATACTTGAATCCTCCAGATTTTCTTTTCAGATAATGGTTCATTTGTCCTCTGCGCAAAGCAGAGTTGTAGTAGGTGAGGTTGCCTACAGTCACAAAGCTATATGGTCACAAGTACCTCTGGGACCTCTTAAGAAACTTGATGGAAATGAATTCCATTTTGTGGAACAGTGTTGGCGTCGGTGTGGCTCATTGAACCTTAAAAATGGGCCTTGCTGCTTTTGCTAACAGATTTGCTGTAGACAGGAGCCATAAGTAGTAAGGCACAGGGAGATATTCATGATGTCCTGGAGTCTTCAGCTCTATGCCTGATCCTGGATTGTGGTCTGAATAACCCCGTATTTCCACCCACGCTGCTAAAGAGCTTTTTGCCACTCTACCCAAGATTCTGCCCCTTCCTTTCTTCTGCTGCTGTCTTCTGTCTCATCTGGCACGTTCTCAAGTTGCCCTTCTCCTTGTAATGTTGCATTTAGATCCACTCGTTCTCTCTTGGCAGCCTGGAGTAAATGTCGTTGCCTGTCCTGGTCCCATTGTGTTCAGGTTGGGACCTTCCCTTCCTTTCTGGTTTGTGTAGCAGCCATGCGTTTGCTGAGATGAAGCAAGACGAAGTGTCCTTCATCTCCGTTGAGGTGCAGCAAGAATGAGCATTTATGCAGAGGGGGGAAGGAAGGAGAATGAACTTCGCTCAGCCCTCATCTGCAGCTTGCTCAATGTAGATAAATTGTGGAAGGAATACTACTGGAGGGAAATTCAGTAAAGGCAAGTGTAGGGTGCTGCACCTGGGGAGAAATAACCCCCTGCACTGGTACAGGTTGGGGGTGACCTGCTGGAGAGCACCTCCAAGGAGAAAGCCCTGGGAGTCCTGGTGGACAACAGAATGACCATGAGCCGACAANGAAGAGGAAACAGGCACACACTTGAATGTAAGAAGTTCCACCTAAACATGAGGAGGAACTTCTTTCCTGTGAGGGTGGCAGAGCCCTGCCCATGGCAGGGGGGTTGGAACTGGGTGATCTTTAAGGTCCCTTCCAACTCTAACCATTCTATGATTCTGTGATTATACAGTTCAGGTGCAGCAGGGCCCCCCGCGCAGCTCCTGCTTCTTGGCGAGTCATGATCAGGGTCTACACCCTGATGGCATTTATCTTCTGGCTCCCAGCAACGACAGCCTGCACCTTGGACGGAGGAATAAACTCTGCAGACAATTTATTGGGTGACGTATCCGTACATGTGCCCGTATGCGTATACGTACGTATGGTTTTTCAAAAAAAAAAAGGCTTGGATGCAGTTCACGTGCAGGCTTTGTCACGCTGCGAGCGCCTGCCTTGCTGCTGTCCTCTAGTGCAAGCTGCCACGTCCTTGAGGAGTGTGGCAGAGATTGGAATAAAACATCCCCTGGCCTTTTATTTATTCTCTGTCTCTTCAGCCCACTGCCCAGATGTACAGTTATTGCAATTCTTTTCTGCCTCCTGTAAATTATAATTACTCCTTAACTACTCCCTAGCTTTGAGTTACACTGAAATGTGTGTTTTAAAGAAACCTGTATCCCGAACAATTTCAGGTTTTGTTTGTTTGTGGGTCTGTTTTGGTTTTTTTTTCCTTCTCCAACTCTAAACCAGAAAAGATTGTGGTATGAGATAGGGATTATAACTGAAAATTCATTTAAAAAAAAATATTAAGCTTTTCTTTTACTCTCTTGATCTTCAAGGTTTTGGGGGGGGGAAAATAAATCTATGTACTTCACTAGTACTTAATATGTTGAAGCTTAATTTTACTGGTCTCTCCATAATTGCAAAAAAAAAAAAGTGCTTTTCTGTGAGGATTAAGTTTCTGTCAGGAGTATGTGTGCCTCCTGGCTGCTTGCTTGAACGTTGCTCAGGTTCTTCCTCTGGCTTTGTGGCTAAAACTTTCTGTGGGCTGGCTTAAGGGAAGGACTTCTTCGTAGCGCAGCTCAGTAGCTGGTCCGGCGTGCTACATCAATCATGGGGTGAATTTCTGGCCCACATTAAATTAGGTAGAAATTTAATCACGGATCTCAGTGAGACTCAGGTCTTACTTAAGACAGCGAGACCAAGACTTAAATAAGTGCTCGTAGCTTGCTGAATGGGTTCTTCGTATTCAGGTTGTATTTTTTTTTTTTCTTGAAGTTTTGCGTAATTTTTTGCTTTTTCATCATACTCTTAACTTTGTGCTTTGTGACTCCTGGTAGATCGAGAAGTGTGCTCTGTGGATTCGGGTGGATACAGCCCTCTATAAATACTGCTGTGTAAGCCTCTGAAGTGCTTGCATGTTTTTCCTTGGTTTTATTTTTCAACCTGCCCTGCTTCTTGTTCCTCTAAGTTGATGGTGGTTAAACTGGTCTCGCGTTCTGGCTGGATGCAATATAACTCTGCTGAAGAGGTTTTCCTCTTGTCATCTTTCAGGGTTTGGGTATTTGACTAGTAACGGGAACTTGGGCCTCAGTCTGGGATCAGAGACTTTTCTACCCATCCAGTTTTTGGGTTAAACATCTGAGATTATACACATACTGAGATTACATACATAATACATACTGCTAGCCCCCATGATGCCATAGCAGGACCACTCTACTGGGAGCAGTGGTTGATCCGACAGGTGAGAGCGGCTGCAGAGCTCTGGGTTTGCTTGTGCTACAGTCCCCGTAAACGTGAAATCTTCAGTGTTTAAGTGGAATATTCAATCTGGTTATAATCAATAACGTTTTTAATTCTGAGGCTTAAAAACCAGTGAGTGCCCTAAGTAGAGACAGGGCGAATTCGCATCACCGTCAACCAGAAATGGAAATGTCACTGGAGATTTTAATAAAAAGAGCTCAAGAATTACCTGGCAACATCTTTAGCTGCTGAATAGAAATAAGAATCCGTGCAGCAGATTTCTAATATGGCTGTAGAATGGATGACTTGGGATTCTGTTTCTATTCTTAACTAAGCCAATGGCTTATCCCATCCCAAAGGGCTGATAACAGGACTCGTGTCCGTTTGGCATGGAGGGGTGTCGTTCCCTGAGAATTCACTAGGGCTTCCCGAGGGAAAACCATTCCCTGACCTACAGTTAATTTGGCTTTCTGGTCTTACTTTCTCTCTCTCCAGGAACAGGTTGGTAGGGGGTGGTGAGTGATACTACTTTCTGCAGCATCTGAGCTTTATTTGTCATTGAATGCAATCTTTGTTTTATACAAGAAATACATGGAGATGGAATAGTAAGTGATGAAGGAATGTTTTCAGAATTACTTTAGTTTCTTTTAAGTCTTTTATTTGGATCAGTCTTGAGAGTTGAGGAGTGACACTGCAGTATATCCTCCTGAAGAGGAGATCTCTGCACTGCGTTCTCTTCTTGATTTGAAATGGCCACCGTGGGACCCTTCCCTGTGTATTTAAGTGTTGATTTTTTTTTTTTTTATTATTATGGATTTTATATCTGCTGAAATGGGAGCACCTCACTGTCAGGTTATCTGCTAGCTTTCACCTGCCTTGGAAAGACGGATTCTTCTGGTGTGGTTGTTTTCGTGTCAGTAGAAGTTCCCTGTGCCATTTCATTGTTAACTCTGTATTTGGTGTCTTAGTGGTCTATCTCAAAATGGAGGCTAAAAAAAAGAAAAGAAAAGAAGAAACAGACTCAGTATTTCATAACCACTTAATCTGATGATCATTTATACAGTAAAATGGCAGGATTAAATTTATAAGTAGTGTAGAATCAAGTTGATTTAAATGCTTCTGGCCGCTATTAATCTTCAAGGAAACTAATAACAGAAAGGAAATATTGCTGTGTCCCACCTGTCTCCATAATTACTTTTTTTTTCTGTGTTATATTTTCCTAACTCTGTTGAGACCTAGAAGTAAAATGGTACTGTAAAGTAAAAAAAACCAAACAAACAACTGTGGCACTGTATCTTTTATATATGTCCATATTTGTTATATTTGTTGTTCTAATTCTAATAATAATAATTTTAGTTACATAAATCTGTATATATTAAGTCTGGGCATGATCATCAAACCTGTGACACTAAGGCAAAGCAGCCTTCAATGCGCATAGGATAGCTTGGGCATGTAGAACAATTTTACAAGCCCATATGGCCATTGGCACCAAGACATCCTGATGATCCTTAATCCCCCCTGGGCTCCTTAGCTTGTGGACTGGCCTTTTAACTTGCTATAAATTACGGCAGGCTTGAGAATACTTTAATTTGTGATTGGAGATGATGTTAAAAATTACCACCGTCAATGTATATAGAAGTCACTTGGAAAATTTGGCTAATTGTTCTATGTATTATGATTTAACTGCATTATGGGGTAATCTAAGAGCAGTGTACCTAACAAGCTGTATGTCAGCTATGCTAACATACATCACAAAGTTGTTGTGACGGCATCAACTGGTTTTTCCAGCTTCCTGAATCTTCAATTTCTACTTCTTAGTAAGCAAGCGGGCAGAATTTTGACCTTGATTTGTATCAGAAAACAGAGCTGCCAGTCTTCATTGCCAAAGGTGTGTGTGACTATTCAAGCTGGATTTTTGAGATACACTAGTTACGCTGATCTATGTACATTTACATCTAGCATTTAAGAATGTGAATTGTGAAGAACTAACGCTGTACTCAATATTGCATATTGATGGAAATACAACATAACTGCTTTCTGTGGGGCTGCCTGAGAAGCAATGCCCACCATGGTGAGCAGATTAGTTTTAGCTGTACTCCACTGTGAACTCAGGAAATGTTTAGAAAGAGGAAGAAATGGTGGCGGGGTGGGGGTTGTCTGTCTTTTTTTAAAAAAACGGCTATCTTAACTTTTCTAAGCATATATTTTAATATTTGATTTCTTACAACTTTTGAACGTCTTGCCTGGTGATTAGAGATGGTCCTATTTGGTTGGTGTTTTTTATTATTTTTTTTGAGAATTAAAATATTAGCATGATTTACTGAAACCAGTCTCACTTTGGTCAGTATAGGATTTGCTAGAAAAGGGTATTTTTGCGGCTCCATCTCCAAATAGTTTTCTTTACTTAAGTACCAAGTTGTTAACACAAACCCAACAGGTGCTGCTTCTGAATTATGGGTGATTACACACTCGCTTTAGTTTTTAAAAGGAGTCTATCATAAAATACTTGGGTTATTCACAGACGTAAGCTTCAGCAGATAAACCACAAATACCAAAGACAGTATTGTTACTTTAGTGCAGGCATTGCATGTGTGATTTCTGGCTGAGATGGGAAGAGAGAAAAATAGCTCCACCTTTTATATTTTGATGAAGAAATCTAGAATTAACCTGGGGAATTATACAGAAAAATATAGGAGCATGTAGTGTATATTCAAACTTCATGATGACACACTTAAGTAAAAAAAAAAATTTTTTAGCCAACGAATGCAACATTTCTTGTTTCACTTTAGCCAAGATTATCAAGATGGCATTGCTGCTAGAAGAGAATAAAACTCAAAGGCAAGTTTCTGCCTCAAATACTCTTATCTTTGGAAAAGCCTAATGTGCCAATTCTGCTCTTAAAGGAAAAATAGTTTACATACCTGACATCTGAGCCCTTTAAATCTTACCCAAAGATGTGTTTAGCATGCAGAAGAGTGGAAGAAAACGTCTGAATCTTAAGAGAAAAGCTTGAGGAAATAAGGAAGGGAATACAAACTAAGGCAGTCACAAGGGAAAAAACTCTTGAAGTGAAAGCTTAGAAGGGAAAAGTATCCATAACTCTTCTCATCTTCTTATCCTGAAGTTTAATGCTTGAATTATGGTATAACACCGCAGAAGGGATAGTTCAATGTACAGTAATTAACAAATATTGAGCAAAGACTGGGGAGGGGAAAAGTTTTAAAAGATTTTGTGTATCCATCCCTAGCTGTAACGGGGAGATGGAAAGAGAGCAAAGAATTGTTTGCAATCTGTGAACTCTCCTCAAGTAATTTGAAAATTAGATATAAAAGGAGTAAACCTGCAGTGAAGAGAATGACTTTCTTACATGTTTTAATTCATACATAAATTTACAGCAGAAGTTGTACAGCATCACACTTAGTGCTTGTGACTTTTGCATGGTTCGGGACATTCGGTCTCTTGCTCAGTTGAGCAGACACATTCAATTTCTAGCACTTGCAGAAGTATTCTGTGTATCAAGTTAGCATCCTTGTCGATTTATACACAAAAGGTCTTCATAGAGCAAACGTAGAACAAACAAGCGAGATCTCTCTCTCCTGGGGAGCCAGCAGTCCCACTTGTGCACGTATTGACAGGCTTGTTTGGAATTTCACCAAATATATTTAATCCAAACTGAATGGGAGTTTTGCCATAGACTGTCATGAACTTTTACAGATTTAGTATTTAACATCCTTTCAGATCTGTGAATCTCACTGTTTGGGGTGGGGGGGGAAATTAAAAATTAAAAAAAAGAGACGACCATACAAATTTCATGACGTATGCATTGTATAAAGGACAAATGATTATAAGCATATGGTACCTTTCCATGAACAGACTTGCATATGCATAAAACTTTCTTTCGAAGTAGCCTTGGAAGCATGTAGAGCTTCCAATATATCGTTCAGACCCCCTAAATTAGACTTTCTTCTTCCGCCCTTCTCCTCCATGTTACCGTAAAATGACAAGAGATAGGAGTAAATATACTCCCAAATTCCTTTCTTCTTCGCTACCTTTTCCCTCCTTCTCCCAAGAGATTTCAGGGAATCATTGGTAAACATTGATACTCATTCTGGCTCCATGATGCATAACGTGAAGAGTTTGCCTTCAGCTGAAAGGGAAAAAGGAGATTATTGGAAAATACAGGGAGAGAATAAGACTATAAGTAAATGATACGGTAGTGTGTTAAGGAGTTGATCACACATCTCAACACTAATTTTGTCTTACTGGGAAAATCAGGAGAGCGTGATTTTTTTTCCTTTGAGTGGGTACCTGTATGACCTATTCTGTATTTCTTATACACTCCTTGAGTAAATTAAGGAGGTTTCTAGTGGGGGAGAATTATTATTCTTTATGCGTGTCAGCTGTCCTCTGCTCTGTTTGCTCCCCCCTGCAGGGTGACAGCAAACTATAACAAAACTCTGGAATGGCTCGGAATTGCATTTCTGTGTCTTGGTTGAAGTGGGTGGCACTGGCCCCAACGGGGCTGGAGTTAGCAGCGTACGGCTGCTGAAAATGCCATGCTTTGTGGCCGGGCTAAGTCTCAATATTGCCCTTTGATATTCTTGCATATCATTTTAGATTCAGGTGGCAATATTTATGAGGACAAAAAGAAGAGGGGTGAGAGACAGAGAGGTAAAGAAAGGTGGTTGGACTAGCAACCTTAATATAGAATCACAGAATTATCAGAGGTGGAAAGGACCTTCTAGAGATCATCAAGTCCAACTCTCCTTGCCAAAGCAGGGTTACCCAGAGCACATCACTCAGGATGGCATCCAGGTGGGGCTTGAAGATCTCCAGAGAAGGGGACTCCACACCCTCCCTGGGCAGCCTCTTCCAGGGCTCTGCCACCCTCACCCCAAAGAAGTTCTTCCTCAGATTGGAGTGGAACTTCTCATGTTCCAGCTTGTGCCCGTTGCCCCTCGTCCTGTCACCGGGAACCATTGTAAAGAGTCCGGCACCATCCTCCCTCAGGCCGCCCTTTAGATACCTATAAGCATTAATAAGGTCTCTCCTCAGCCTTCTCCAGGCTAAAGAGTCTCAGCCTTTCCTCATCAGGGAGATGCTTCAATCCCTTAATCACCTTTGTTGCCCTAGACCAGAAGGAAGCTGGTGAAGAGTTGGATCACTAGAGCCACCCTCAGAGATCTGGTCTTGTGGGCAGGTAAATGTTAAGATCAAGTGTGAGCAGTAGGTTAACATCAGAGTATTAGCAATGTATAGCAAGGTTTTGCATTCATTAGATTTTCGGGTAACGTGTCCTCATGTAGATTACGATGAATCGCGTGCTTCGTCGCATGAAAATGTTGTTCTGATGAACTTGCAGCAGAGGAGGATGCTGCAAAATAACGTGAGCACTTGAGACAGGTAAACGTGCCAGACGGTGTTTCAGATGGGCACCATCATGTTATCTTCCAGGAACAAATGTGTGGGATGCAGCAGTATTTTAAGCAACAAGCTCATTTGGACTAATGTAACTACGTGCATTTGGAACAACTGGGTAGACAGTGATTTAGAGGATGAAGTTCAGTCACAATTTGACAGGTAGTGCTTTCGTGTCGATTATCATCGATCTCATAATTTAGGTACGAAATATTTTTGCAATTTGTCCGAAATACCTCTGCCTGCTAGAGCGTCAGATGAGGTTGCCTCTTGGGTACTTTTAATAAGGAAATTGCAGAAAACTGGGAATGAAGGGCACAGCTTCAAGTAGTAGTGGTTGTTTTACATGTGTGAATTTCTTGAAACGCTTGAGGACTGCGGTAATACGAAAGTGGTGTATGTAATCTTTCTGTACCATCAGTAATAACCGCAGGACCTCAGAGAACTCTCAAGAGTTTAGCAACTCAATGGTTGACAGAGTTAGACCAGGACAGGTTTGCCTTCCCACCGCCACCACCCCCTTTCTTTTTTTAATGTAATTTTCACTCCATGAGGGGTGGAATTTCAGTTTTGGAGTGTGGAGTTATTCCCAACAGTGTTTTGGATGTAAAGAGAAGCTTTCCTGCAGGAAGAGGTCCTTCCTTACGGGGGGACCCACGTGGAAGCAGCATCCAGTCTTCAGACTGCACCCACCCTGGTTTGGTGCGGTGAGGGAGTGGGAGCATATGCATGCCTAGGGTAAAAGGGCACAGAAATAAAAGATGGAACAGGTTTGCGGGGCTATTTTAACTGCATTTCTGCCAATGAGACATTATTTCCTATCATACAATCTTAAATCCTTCCTTCATTAAAATTTTAAACCACTCAGCTCCAGAGTAAAATGCTTCTGCTCCTTTTCTCCTTAAAAAATAATGCACGTATGTCTACTGAAATCGCATTGTTATATTTAAAAATACCTTAACGGGCTGGTTTCTAATGAGCAGTTCTTTTCTGACAGCAGTGCACTTTTTCTAGAGCAGTGGAACAGCTCATAAATAGTTAATTGGAGCGATGGCCATACTTGTGCACTTGAGTAACAGTCTTGGTGGATAACTTCTCCATCATGCAAACAGGCCTATTTCAGCCCTACCAGGAACAGCAACAATATGTCAAATCTTGGAAGAGGAATGGGAGACACCAAGCAACTTTCCCATCTAATTCTAATTAAGTATAAAGCTTAAGACAACAGTATCCAAAGTAATCTAGATATCTTTCTGTAAATGTTTTTGGTTTGGTTTGGGGTTTTTTTTTTGGGACACAATACCTATTAAAGTAAATTTGGTCTTAAGTTAAAATTTTGAAGCCCTTGCTTTATATCAAAGATGGTGCGTTTCTTTTTCATCATCTGGATTTCAGCTTTTCAGTACAAAGTTTATCCCTGTCATCTCTTTCACAGCATTGGAATTTAAATATGTATATCGTGTTTTGTTAATACTGTGGCAGTGCATTAAATGACTCTATCTTTAATGCAAGCTCTTCAGGTTTAATGAGTAAAGAAATAATGTAAAATATAATAACCCAAGCCTTAATATTTTCTTGATCACAAGTCAAGCCTTCTATATAATTTATTAAAGTAGCATAATGTCCTTAAATTCGAGGTCAAGATTTTGCAGGCTTAGCAGAGATTTTTATGCATAAGGGAAAGATGAAACTTTAAAAATATTATTTCAGCAGTTTCATTATTTAGGATTGTGACCTCATGCTCTAAGAATAATTATGGCACATCACGATCAGCAGTTTATCAATATTCATTCATAGACTTCTTAGGCTTTGTTCGTGTCACAGTTTCTTGTTTTTTTCCTTTTCATGCAACCAGAGTAACTTCAACATAGCTAGTAAAAGCCTTAAGGGGCACATTATTTGTTTTGGGGGGGCTTTAATACTCTACAGTATTTATGAAAGCCACTTTTATTCTAAGTTTTCCTGTATTTTTATTTAGTTGTGATACCTTCTGCTGCCAGTTGGGACCAGTGTATTTTAGGAGCTATCACAGTGACCAAAGGCAGCCTCTAGGGCTTGCATTTGGGGCTGCCTGGTAAAAACTTATCAGCTATGCTTTGACTGTGGCCACCGTGAGCTTTATGGTGGCTGCACAAGTGGTTCTGCAAAAACTTGGGGGGTTGCCATCGGTTTAGACTGTAACTGTAACAGGAGAGAAGGCATTGAGGACTTACATGAGCTTCTGTGGCTGCTTTAAACTAGTGTGTGGCTGTGACTGCAGTGGTGGTGCATCAGTCCCTGGTCAAGATGGTCTAACACTGAGAACCAGCTAGAAGGAAATCCCGAATTAGTGGCACGAACACTTCACCAGTTTATTAAAATGTCCATCTGGCATCTCTGACGAAGCATTAAATGAAGTTTTCCAGCCTACCCCCACACAAGAGCAGCTGGCAGCAAAATGGCACAAACTCTTGTGTCTGTCCTGTAAATACTGCAGAGGAGGGCGGCAGGCGCTCGTGGTGCTTCTGCTGGAGTAGCTGATCAGAGGGCACCACCTGGCCTGACAAAGGCACAACTGTTTACAGCCATCAAGGACAAGAAGATGATTCCTCAGAAGTTCAAGGCTGCAGAGATTCAGCTCTACAAAAAGAATAGAGCTCGTGTTTTGGAAACGGGTGTAATCATTGACTTCTTGCAGGAAAAAGAACCTTCTGCCTTTGCTGAAAAAATGGTCAACAGGCCCGGAGGTTTGGTTGAGGAACAGTTAATGCAATTTTGCAGCCAAGGAAATCCCAGAAAAGCTGAGAATAAAGGTCTGTATATTGTCTTCGTCAAGTAAACTAAAGCTTGTAATACCATTAATCTCAAGGGTAATCTTCATGCTTCGGCAAAATTCAGCAGTTGGGGCAAGCCCTTGGCAATCAAGAGGCAACTCTGGCCAATCAAGGCAGAACATCTCAACTTCTCCACGTCCAAAGGGCACGAAACGAGGCTTCATCCACACACCCTGATAGCCTTGGCATCTCGTAGGCAGAGCTGCTTCTTGACATGCTTGGAGCCTGCGGTAGGGGAAACTGCATGCCATGTGGACGGGGTTGGGGAAATTTTCAACTTTTCAGCGCTTTTTGCCTCAAATCCAAGGTCACGCAGCTGATAACCTGCAGCCTGGTCTCTGCCAGCAGTTGGTTCCCAGATGCTGGAGAGCCAGGAAGGACTGACTTTCCAGATTATTCTGCCAGACGGCTTTTGTGAGGGAAAACTGAGGTCCTGCTTCAGCCTTGCTCTGCTTAGGAAACGTGCCCGATAGCGGCGCAGGCGAGACGTTTGTAGGCAATTTTCTGCCGCTCTTGCAGCGAGTCGGCCGGGCGCTGCGCTTGACAACACAGTCACGAAAGAGGATAACAAAAGGCAGAGCAGCATTTGCGAGATTAAAGCAGCGTTTCTGGAATGAAAGAAGCACCGAACTTCAAACAAGTGCTTGGTATGCATTTACTTTTATTAACATTCCTCTCTATGACTGTGAAATTTGGATAACGGCCTCGTTTCTTCCAAGCATTAACCAGTTCCTTTTGGATGGTCTTTTGAGTCCTTCCTGGTGTAAAAGGCCTGGAAAGGGTCTTAGGTGCCAAGTTCTTCCAAGTGTTTTCAAATACTCAGATTAGAAACACTGTTTTTGTATATATAGGAGCACAGATGTAGATTTTCAAAGAGAGGGATGGACGGTGTGCTGCCTGAAGCTGCTTTTTGGGGACTCATTAAAACCAGAGTGGCTCTGAGGCAAGTCCAGGAAATATTGCAAAGATACAGAAAGAGTCCAAAACTACACAAAAGATGACTCTGTCCACTGTGGCCAAGCTTTTGCAGATTCAATATCTAACCTTCTGTAGGTATATGCAAACCTAGAGCTCAAGGAAAACAAGAAAAACAAAAATACTTGCATCAGGTGAGTATCTGTAGCTCTTAACGTGCTGCAAAAACGGGGTTAATTTCTTATCAGCTTAAGCCAAAAAAAAGTACTCTTCCTATACAGAATAGCAGGATTTAATTCGTCATCCTAGTGGAAACTCTTCCAGAAGCAGACAGAAGAACTTCAAGAGGTGCATAGGTACTGTTGGTAGCGCTGTGTCTGACGTGCGACAGGACAGGCCCGCTGTCTTGTGTCTGCTCTTTTTGGAGGAGGTGGATGCTTTGCTTCAGTCATTATGAATTACAAAAAAAAAAAAACCAAAAAAAAGTATGAAATGGAGCAGTATCCAATCCGTTGGGGCCTAAGTCTTCTGCTGGCTTTGAACCGAGGAGCGGGGGTTTCCCCTGTGGGCAGTGTTCCTGGTGGGGGCGAAGAGAGGGGTTGACGGGCTGTGGTCCAGCCCCACAGCTACCAGTGAGCTTGACTCAGATGAGCTCGGGCGAGGGCTGCCGACGAGATTTGAAAATGCTGGTTTCTCTGATGATTAAATTAGTTTTGAATGAGCTAAATCAAATAATTCACTCCTGTCACGAAGTGGGACTCCCCACCCCTTTCCCCCAAAGAGACCTGGAGGGTACGAGGGAGAAGGTGGCACTGCTGTGCCGGCGAGGTGGACGCTGGAGACCTGTGGACCACGATAGGAAGAGGTGGCAGCCTGGGGGGATGAGAAGGAGAGTCAGAAAGGGTTTTTTTTGGGCTCACAGGGTGCATTTGGACACGCTTGGTGGGACGGAGGGCAGGCTCTTCTTTGGGGGGGATTGCTTGCTTTAATTAAGTAGGTGACACTTTTTAAATATGCTAGGATGTGGGAAGGTCCAAAGCTCTGAAGCGATGAGAGCTTTTTGAGCACTTTTTCCTACATAACTATTGGTTATGGTGGCAAGTCCAGCAGAACCCTAGACAGAGCCTTGAGGAAATTAAGTTTTATGTAACCGAGCTGTCTGTGTGTTCCCACCTAATAAGTTTTGAATGTCAGCCAACTTCAACTAAATCTGACAGTGGGTAGCTATTACCTCTTTCAATTTTAGCTGTTATCTCTTACCAGTTCCATTAAAATAAGTGACAGGATGGGCGAGAGGCACCCAATTAGTGCCCCCACCAGAGGGGAGGTGATAGTTTGCATTTTTCTCCTGCAAGAGGTTGCAAGCAAGAAGGAGGAAGCCTTAGGAAAACAGAGTTTCATTATTTCTGCTCCTGAATAACAACTTAATAATTTAAAAAACAAAACAACCAAAAAACAACAGGGAAACCACTTTCACATACTTTGGAGCTCGGAGCTTGCTTTGTTTTGTGTGTGTTAATTGGGAATATGGAAAGCAGATAGGGAAGTAAGAAGAACTTGTAGGTTTCGTAATGCTTTCTGAGTGGGAGCTGCCTGGAGCGGCCTGAAGCCTGAAGGGCTCTAAGTGGGGATAGGTAGGGGCTACCTGGATCCTCTGGCCGTGTAATAAGCTATGCTGTGGTTGCTGCAAGGTTTTAAACCCTGGGTCCTCAAAACTTACTCTTTATTGAGCTGTCTTCTTTCTTCCCGAAGTGCTTACACTGCATATTGCACACCTGTTTATAGCAGAAATCATTTCGGCAGCTACAGCGGGGGCTGGGGGAGCAGATTGTTTTAGAATAGGCAGAAATTGCTTCATGGAGCAAAGAATGTGTGTCGTCGGGTTCTTTCTGCTTGGTTTTAATTGCTTGTGTCGGTTAGTGACATTGTGGCTTAACGATGATTGTAAACATCGCGGTCCTTGCTATAGAAAATTCAAAGTCCGTGCCACAGCCAGGCTGCAGAAATGAGATCTTTGGGTGATGGCTCAGCGGGTAATAATGTTTGCTGACTCTGCTATACACCTTGATTACGATGTAAATTGTGTAAATTTATGCATAAGCACATAATTATGGACACTCAACTGTCAGCTTACCTCTTCAGTAACGTGCTTTTGTGCATAAAGAGTTAAGCGGCCTTTTCCAGAAGCGTGAGAGACGGTGGTATTTTTAATTATTGTAGGAGCTCTTATTCCCACTGAAGTTAAATGGAAGCTGCCTTCCAAAATCAAGGCCTGCTATACATTGCGAGAGAGTTTTGACAGTATCCAGCAGAGGATTTAGGAGAGGAGCTGGGGCTGGGTTAGTTGCAGAACATAACTCCCTGGGTCTGTGTTTTCCTTTAATAGTCCCATTTTCTTTTAGTCTTTGCTGTATGGCTTTCAGCTATTCAGCCAGAGAGAGCGGTAGGTACAGTACTGTGTATCATTAGTATGTGAGCAGTAGAGTGAGTTTCAGCTGAATAAAAATGAATTCTTTGACTTGCAATTGTGAACGTTTCTAGTTTGCCTTGACAATCCTGTCAAGACAAATTTGAACTTTGTCAGCAATTGTGATTGCTTGTGGGAGAATTACCAAAAGCCTTTGCTCTAGGTATCAGTCAGTGATTGCAGCCCTCATCTGCTATTTGACCAAAATTTTCCATGGCACTCAGCAGGCTATTACTTGTCACTCTGACATATAATGGAGGGGTATTTTAATTGATTTAAAAGTTAAAATCTATAGTTATTTAATATGATATAACTCTATTACGTGTCAGTGGTTACACTTGCTGTGAAATTAGGGAAAGGGGGGTTGAAAGGACTTGGGGTTTGGAATATTTTTAAAATACACATGCAATTGATTTTACCTCCTACTTGTACAAGCTATCGGTAGAATTTTTAATTAGTTAATGGGAACAGAGATTTCCTATTATGTAATTATTGTTGATTTTAAAAGTGATTCTTCAGTGTACATCTGTACATCTAGTTTCCAAAACCTGTATCTTCTAAGATTCAATAGTACTTCTCCTCAAAAGTCTTTACTTTGGTAGCAAGCTCTGAACAACAAAGCTCAAAAGAATCTGATGCTGTTTTGTTTTATGACCTAAGCCATTCCTCTGTCATGATCTCCTGGTGTCTAAAATAGATATAATTCTACTCCAACCCAAGGGATGTGTAAAATTAAAAATTGTGAATCACTCTAAAGCTGTAGAGCGTGAGTGCAATTGGTGCAGTTGCACATACGCAGGTTACATATATGGTGGAACTGTGGGATCAGATGCTCTAGCAATACTGTCTTCCTTCATTGCTCTTGTGGCTGCAAGTATGCAGTGTCTTTATAACTGGTGATGATCAGTTCAAAACATCTTTTTCTATGTGTCCATTTCGAAACAAGCTCTTTGGCAAGAGAGAAAATAGAGGGAAAGGCTCTTGAAAGATGACCGATTCACATCTTTCTTCTCTCTCTTTCTTTCTCCACCCCCAAGTTGTTCTGTTTACCTGGCTTTCTAAGTTAGGAAGAAGGATGGAAAGAATACCTGGGTTCCTTCTACAACAGTAGGATGAGAATCAGGACGATGGAATACTCATTAATGTATCTCTCTTTTGGCCCATACTGCCTGATGCTTCACGTAAGCTACGGGCAAGGGGAAAACAGAAGGACTTGAAGTGTACAAATAGATGTGGTAATCAACAATATCACCACCAACACGAGTGACTGTACTTTACCTTGGGGTAAATATAAAACTAAGCATCTCTGCAGATTGTCACTTTGTGTAGCAGAGGTGGGACAAGTGGGAAGTGATGTCCCTGTCTGAACCGGAGCTGCTACTTGCCATCTCCGCTGCTAATCACAATTTTTACAAGCAGGTATGAAGCCTGAAAAGGCTGTTTCACAATTCACAGGTTGGACTGGGATCAGAATACTTTTAAAACTTTGATTTTTGTGTCAGTGTATTTTCTGAAAAGGTACCACGGAACCCTTTACCAGCAGCTGGTCATTTTAGACCAAGGTGATGCACAGCTCCACCAAATATGTGAATAGGGTAGATGTTTGTCTCCTGAATGTAAGGCAGGAGAAGGGTTGCGTACCTACTTGTTTGCACTGAAGAGAATGGGAGCATTTTTCTTATTTCACTCTGGTTGGTGAATACTCTGTGAAAATGTGAGAGAATCCTCAATGGAAGGCTGGCCTATAGGGAACAATTCAACAGAGGAACTTCACAGTGGGCTGGCGAAGAAACATAATATATGGGTTATATTTGAAAACCGGGTTGTACATGGGATTGCACACCTAGAACTTAAAGCTAATATGTGATGGGTTTGGGTTTCATTTTGTGTTTCCAAGGCATCAGCTCTTCATTCCCAACCTTAGAGTGGCACCTTTACATTAGGTACATCGTTTGAAGAAACGATGGCTAGAGAACTTGCAAAGGTGTTGGAGCAAATCCAATTGCAAACTGTTGGTAAGCATCCTGAGAGTCAGAGAGACTGGGAGGTGAGTCCTAGGCTAGATGGTGTTTGCAGATAGGCACAGGCAAAGCCCACTGGAGATGTAGTTGGCCAAGCAAAGAAGCCACAGTGAGAAGAATGAGGGATTGTAGAATGAGGACCAGCCTCACCACTCATAGGCCACGTGAAGGTCTGCCTGAATACCTGTTCCTATCCCATTTCTCCTTCTTTGCTTTTTCTCCTTCTCCCAGAAGCTGAGAGGTGTGAATCCCACATCCATCTTCCCTGTATTGCCTACTCAATGCAGGCATATTCTGCTCGCTATAACCCTTGGACGTTCCTCAGGCATCACAACTGTCTTTTTATTGCATTGTCAAAAGGTAGCAAAAACACGTGAAAGTGATGAGGGAAACAGTAAAAGAAATAGAAGTGGAAATTATCCTGGCTTTTCTACATTGTAGTTTTAGGAAAGTGTTTTACTGGGGCAGTGGGACCAGGAAGGTGGAAAAGGCAAATTTGCAACCTGCTCCAACGTCTGTGTAGTTCTCCAACCTAGAGCTGCAAAAGAGTCTTCTTATTCCTTATATCAAGTAATAATTGTATGCATTAAAACACCATGAACAGCTTGAATTTCTTAAAATGGAATAATGTTAGTTAAAATGAAGCCTTCATTATTTAAAATAGTGTTTTTAGAAGTCACAGAAGAGATTTCAAAATAATGTGACTATTTGCCTTTTAAAATATCTGTTAATCAGAGATGGTGGTAAAAGTTGGAGTTCGGCTTTTACTGTGTCATCTGAAACAAGTGCCAAGCTGGAATCTTCCAGTTAAACATAAATCACTGTGCCTGACATCATTAAGGATTATTGCCTTTTGATGAGTAAGGTCAACTTCAGTGGATTATTTATTTTTCCAACCTTCCTTTTACAAATGGACGCAGAGCTCGCTGCACGTTGCGAGGTCGGTTCGTGTCAGGAATTTCTCTGGTACGCTTATGAGCTTGGGTCTTTTACTCAGTTCCGCGTTGGTAACTCATACTAAATAATATTGTGAGCTCTCTGTTGCCTTTCATTTTTCCCTACCCCTTGTTTACGGAGTTTAGATTACTGTGCCGACTTTCCTACTGCTAGTTCCCGTTCCTATGTGGAATTATAATATATAGCAGGCGCCGGTACCGTGATGCCAATGTGCTTTCAACATCCATACTAATTTTGTCTTGTTGGATGTGGGAGAGCACAAGGGAGTTGAAAGGGCAAACTCCCCCTCCATCCACCCATTAGATTCTTTTGGCTCAAGCAATAATTACACATGTTGCCTTTCAAAGCCTGTGGGACTGCTCTTATGAGTGAAGGTCTGCCATACTGGGGCTTTTATTTGACAAGTTGGAAAATAGCCTTTGTTCCCATGGTAACCTTTTTTTTTTTTTTGTGCTTTGGTGCATTTTTTCCCTATGGTTTCATGGTTACTCTGGAGGTTTTTCTGTTGAGGTATTTTAATCCCCAATAGACTGGGGATGGCAGTTCAGTTTAGTTTTTGCTTTTATGAAATATTTTAATATGATTACAGAACTCTTGTAAACTTTAGATTGTGTGGTTAGAGCATTAGTGGTGTGATGGCTTTCTCGGTAAGCATATCATGCACTCAGGAGATAAAGCAAATAGTTTGTAATAGGCAAGTACATACAATTGGACCACGCTGCTTCTGGTATAAACTAATATTTTTGATACAGGTATTCCTTTAGGACGTAGAGGGCCAAACCCTTGCCGGGCGTACCAGGTAGACTTTTGTCTCAGCAACAGAATGACATTTCTTAAGGTTGAAAATGGTCAGTTCTCTAGTCATCGATGTCATTGTTGGAATAAGGGTTTCATAAAATAAAGGTTTCAAGTCGAGGCAGGTATTTTTAGGAACTGCTTGTTCAGACTCTAAAGGAAGAATTTAAAAAAAATAGTGAGATTTATGTGAAAAGAGATGGGTTTTTAAAGAGATGTTCTTACTGCTGCTAGCATCTCCCTGCATTTCACTTCTATGTATATTTTTCTTCCCTGTTTGTTCAATTTTTCCTTGTCTTAGAAGTCCTCAATAGCAGAGCAAAATAGTCACGCGGTCTTGTCTCACTTGCAGTTCCTCATGGTAATGATTTCCCACTGGTGCCCTCGTCAGCAGGTAAACCAGTTTTAAAATATTGCTGACCGAGAAGGCAGCAGAGCCTCACCGAGTAAACACTGCTGTGCTCTCTTATGTGAGTGATCAGGATACGTAATTAGTTTACACATTTTTCAGGGGTGGAAGATGAGACGGTGCTGTGAAAAAAGTGGATTTTTCAAAGTTAGATCTCTTCCCTTTTGGTCATGGCAGGTGAGCAGGTGCAGGAGAAGAAAGAGTTAAACCAACTGCCACCCCCCCCACCCCTCCAATAGACTTTCAATAATTAACTAGATCATTTTTCAGATAAACTGTTCCTGCCTTATCTTGCCATACAATATACGGCAATTTAGAATCAGCAGCACAAATACCAGCACTGCATGCATTTAAACTGCACTAATTCTATAAGTGAACGAAATATGAAAAGTTAGAGCAAATGGGCCGGGAGGCTCACTGTTGGTCTCTGGTTTCCAAAGCTGAAGGTTTACTCCTGGTAGGAAACTCCCAGCTAGGTTAGCCGTTCCATTTCAATAGGTTATCATATTTACGTACTAAAAATAAATAAATAAAAAATTCAGAACAAGCAAATTTTATTTCCCTGGGGCAGTTGGATCTTGGTACGTTGAGGCAGTAGTTAGAGGGGAAAAAGTGCATTGCAGAAGAATATGAGGAGGATGTGAAACTTCTCTGATCTCTGGATTAGTGGGTAAAAAGTAGATTTATTTCCCTAGGAGATAAGCGCTCCTTGGTTTCAGTCCACCAGAACGCGCTTTGGTTTACCCTTAAGTTTATATTTTTCTGTATTTGCCAGATTATTTTGAGGTAAAAATTTGGATAGCCAACTGTAGTTGCTACCAAAAGATTCCAGTAGAGAAGGTCAAGGAAAAGTCACGGCTTACAGCTGGGTTGAGGAAAATGCTGGGTCCTGTCAGCATCCACCGAGGTAAATGGAAACTGAAGGAGCTTAGTACGCTTGCTTCATTTTGTAAAATCAACATATGCCTTAAGGTTAAACTAAATCCAGGAACCTGTTCGGTGGTGACTACAGCACAGGAGAACCCATCAGCTTCTATTTGCAGGATAAACACTGCAATTTAAATGCTTTTTTAAAATCCGGAGTGAATCTTTTAAGGTTGGCGGGGGGTGTGTGTGGGAGAAAATGTGGAGCCTTTTCAGTTATCAGTGCATGTCAAAGTTTGCTTGTTTCCATAATTAAGATCCAGGTACAAGTGGGATATATCACCCTTAGGCATTGCTAAATAAAGTAGTAACTTCATGTGAAAGTTGGAGTTGCTGAGGAAAGAAACCATGTGATTTCTCAGTTTGCTTTCCCTTAACTAAATGCGCTTTCCTCTCCCATTTCTACATGTCTCATTGTACCAAGCATTTCTTAAGGGGGGGGGGGGAAGTATAAATACTGGATTAATTTTGTAATCTATACATTTGTATTACAGCTGCAGGACTTGAAGTTCAAAGAATTGAAAGTTTTCTGTCTTGGAACAGAATATTTTTGTGCTTTAAAAAAAAATAATAATTGAGAGTAACCACTAAGTTAAATGTAATATCACAGCTACTGAATTTGCCTGGGTTTTTTTTTTAAATTCCTTAAAAATATATCGTCAAAGTCGTAGGCGGAGAAATAAGTTTATTTTGGTGAGATACTGGTCCATTTTTTTTTTAATTATAGCAAGTAACACTCGATTTCGTGAGTTCTTCATCATTAGCTGAAGCAAAACCAACAAAAGTGAATAAATGGTAATACAAGTAAGAGCTTCAGGATCCTGCAGTTTGGGACATTTCAGAAATAATTGATTTATAGCACAAGAAGATACTATTTGCTAGGTTGTTTTTCTTCCTTAATTGAATCTCCTGAATATTTCACGTTGAAAATGTATTTTCAGTGGATGTTATTGTTATCTTTGTTATTCTAGTAGAGAGAAGACATTAAAAAAATATATAAATTAATTATTCCCCTAACCACTTTTATTACTCATGCACTGTTACAATACTCCAGATGTCAGAGTTAGGGGTGCAGATATTACACCTGCTTCAGATATTACGCTTGGTGTCTGTCATCCATAATGTCCACTGAAGTACACAGCTTCTCTAAAATATTTAGATTTTGTCCAAGATTTCTGAGCCTTAAAGTTTTTGTTTGTTTGTTTTTAAGGGTTAGTCTTAAAAAATAAAATAAAATAATTAGCCTTAGCCAAAGGCTGCGGGTATAAGGGTTGGTATATATTGGAAATAGGACTCAATGTTTTATCCGAGGAAGCACAACCGTCTCTGTAATGTCTGTCTTCATCTCTGTAGGAGCAAGATAATGTCCCGAGAACCTCGGCCAGCAGAATTGGCAGCTAGGTTATTTAGAGATTTTTATGCCTCTCTGCCAAGGGTCGGAGGGCAAATGTGGCTCCGTCTACGTGGAGGAGTGTTGCTGCTGAGGCTCAGAGGTGGCTTGGTTTCAGTGGTCCTCCCTCAGCCCAGCTTCCGTGAGGTGTGATGTGGCTGCCTTCTCCTCCAAAAATCTGATTCTTTCATCCCCGCACCTTTTCGCTTCTCCGTGCTTTCTTGGTCTGCTGACAAGAAGATTGGTTTATACACTCTGACATTTAAGAAATAACCATTTTCCAGTCTGCTGATCTGCTCTATGCAAGTAGTTATATGAGAGAGCCACGGTGTCCTCCTGCAGTGAAACTTTTTTTAGAAACTGATATTGGTCAAGCCTTAGAATTGACAATTAAAACGAGCAGCATGGAGCAAAATCTGGGAGATGGTACACGCTGCCAGTGGAGGTTGTGACCAACGCCATGGTCAAATAATCTATTGGACAGCCAGTGTAACGTCTTCTAAACAATTAGTAGGTTATCCTGGGCAGTGAAATTGTTGTTTTTATGTGAACACGCACAAAAATAATGGAGTTGATGTGAAGAGGAGATGGTTATGCCATCTATGGTGATGGCTGAGTGAATGATGAGTTAAAGAAAGGAAGATAGAAGGAGAGCTGCTAGAGAAGTGACGAGTCAAAGGAAGCACTTGGGGACGTAAGATTAGCTGTGGAAACCAGGAAGAATTCGGGGGGCTATTTGGAGGGGGGAAAAAGAGTATATTTCCAGGGTAGCATGAACTTGGTAATCAATCTCTTGATTTTAGTGCCGAGTTGTGAGGAGCTGTATTGTCACTGAGTGTGGGAGTTTTTTGTCTCCCTTGGGCAGCATCGTCTGGCCTGCTGCATGGAGGTCGGTGAGGACCAAGCATGTGGATGTGCTCCTGCAGTGACATGACTGGCTCGGTGGCGCCAGGGACTCTTTGGTGGCTTCTTGGTCAGCTCTTGGCCGCCTCCTGACCATCTGAGCTTGCTTGGGTGGGAAGGGTGGGCCAGACCAAGGTCTGGTCTCCATGCTCAGCCAGGCCAATGACATCATGGTTGCGTTTCAGTATCTGTGTGTGCAAAGTTGGCTATCATGTCTTCATGTGCCAGTCCTCAGTAGAGGATGACTCTTGATGGAGGTTACCCTTCAGAAACGAGATGAGAGGGTAGAAGGCAGATGCTGGCAGTCTCTTCATCTTGAATCTCCTGATCATTCCTCCTCTTAAAGGTTTTTTTTTCTTTTCTTGAAAATATGATGCTGATCTCAACTTCTTTTTACCTTTATTTTTGCATAACTTTATTAATTGAGGCGTACCCAGCTTCCTTCTGTTTGTTTTACTGCTAGAAAATTTCTGTATGAAGAAGAGAAGTCAATGATGTGGAATTAGATCTCATAATAATAAAAGTGCTTGGAACAAATGAGTTTGGGATTCATAATTGTGGCTTCTGTTTCTTTGGAGTGCTTCATTTTATCATCAGAGAGGCATTGTTTGTTTAAACTGTGCTCCTGTATGACATCTGGTTTGAAAAGCATAATAACCTATATAATCAGCTTTTAAAATGCTGGATTATCTGTAGGTTTATTGACTCTCCTTTACAAAATCTGTTATTTCTAATTAATTCTCCATATAACTATTACTGAAGCCAACTTGCAGAGACACAAATGAGCTGGATGGCAATGGCTAGTCAAGGTCAGCATTTAACTGCCAGCATTTGCACTGTTGAGGATAATAAATCAGGCTTAT
This sequence comes from Arenaria interpres, assembly GCA_013399435.1. Lineage (NCBI taxonomy): Eukaryota > Metazoa > Chordata > Aves > Charadriiformes > Scolopacidae > Arenaria > Arenaria interpres. Next base: position 83,879 of record VXAK01021022.1, read on the forward strand.
TCCTAAGCACATACTCTACAACGTGACGAATGTTAGTGGAGCCATCTAAGCAACCATTTTACAAATCATTTAGAAGATACATTTGGCATTGTTAAACTGCTCCACGCTGCCCTTGGCTGTAAGAGCCTTGCGATAAAATACGTATGCGCTGTTAGATCTCATGTATTTTGAATCCTGCCGAGTGTGTGTGTATGGAGGGCTGTGTATGTTTGCTCTTTTTTTTTTTTTTTTCCTTTGTATTGGAAATAATGAAAGAGGCATGAAAGTAATAACAGCTAATCAACCTATGGAAACCACTGGTTTCTGAAAGCAGTGATGAGTGGCCAGCTCTGTGGCATTATTTCATATTTCTTGTGTTTTCACTTTGTATTGAGAGTAGGTTGCTGCCCACAAGAAATTTTCTGGTTCAACAATAGTCCATTGTGTGAAAGTTTAAAAAAAACCCTGTGAAATATTAGAGCAATAGTTGTTAGGCTCTAATTTGGATTTGGGCAAATGCATAAACACAGCGTTTTCACTTGGTCTAAAGTTTAAGACTTGATCCTGCTCTGACCCGCAGGTGTCAGATTTAGTGTGTCATTCAAATAAATATTTGGGAGTAGGCTAATTGCTGTCCAGGAAGTCAACTGTAAGGTTTCCAATCTTTTTTTTATGGTATCTGTTCTTATTTGGACCAACTCTTTTATTTTTTCAAAAGAGAGAATGATGTATTACGTAAATAATCTGGATTATTGTAACCAAACTTCTCATCTGGAGCAAAAAAAAATAATAATCAAACTAAGCTCAAAAAAAAAAAAAGAACTAAAATGAAATTAATGTATATAACTGTTAAAATCAACTGAATTTAACACTTAGTTTTCACCTATTAAGTTTTACCTGCCTGTAACTTTTCCCCCATACCAGTTTGCATTAGGATTACTTAATAGAAATTTATAGGGTGTTTCTGTGGAAAATTAATGAGAAGGGAAATATTTAACTTGGAGCATGCATGAAAAGCACTTTCAAAGTGTTTTGGGTTTGGTTTTTTTTTAGTGTGACGTTTCTTCCTATACATATTACAGGATTAATTAATACTGATTAATTAGAAGCTTGGTTTAACAAAAGTAATGAATAAATAGTGTGTTTCTGTGTCATAACCATTGGATGTCTGGCCTTGAAATGAGGTAGTTTGCTCACCAGTCGGATCTTGATGCGGATCTTGTTCACCGTGGTCAAGTCTGAATGTAAGAGAGATTCAGGAGGAAAAGGTATAACCATCCACGCATGCCTTGTTGAGAAAGAAAAGCTTCCATGGAGAGAATGACTTAATCTGAGGCTTAGCAATACGATTTGAGCATATTTTTTTGGACTTGGCCTTTTATTATTTGCAGGTATATACAAACACTACTTTACTTTTGTATGAGGTAATATTAATAGCATTTTGAATTAGCAAATATTTTAGGGTAGCATGGGTGAAAGAGAACATAAGAGATTTTAAAACCAAGCCAGACATTGTTCATTAGAAGACAGTCATAGCTAGAGCTGGCACAAGTTGGAGGAGATGTAAGTACCAACAGCTAATATAAATGTTCCTTTTCAGTAGAGTATTTGAGAATTGCTCTATGTTGGATACTCCTATTAGGAATGAAAATACTTCATTTGTGTTTTAACCTATGCCACTTTTAAACTGATTGAAAGGATGTATGGGAGTTAATTGAATTTTATTCCAGAATGTTAAGTTTCCACCTGTGATGCTGTGGCTGAGTTGTTGAATACATGCTTTATATTCAAGCCGTACCTTCACCTTTCAGCTATATTCAACCCCTTCTTTTAGAGAAGCACTGCGTAAAATATGCTATAGATGATGTCTTGGGTAGGCATTTGATAATAGTCATGCATCAACTGGTGCCTCAATGTATCTTTATGGGGTTTTTTTACCCAATAATTCTGTGCAAGTGAAATTTCATAGGGTAGTTTGCATCTAAAAAAAAGGCTTCCCCACCTTCTGCAAATCCTACATGACAATTTATTTTCAACTAATATTAATACATACTTATATATATACAGTATGTATATATATAGAGAGAGTGCGTGTGTATATGTATGTGTGTGTATATATATATATAAAAGTAAAAAAACCACGCATACTGCTGTGATACCCTGGAAACCTCTATTTCTCCACAGGAAGTGCTCTCTGACAGAACTACCTTTTTTAGATATTAAAAAAATAATAATACACTGAGCTTTTTCAGGTTAGAAGGACTAGGAAAATTTTTGCTAGTCTTACGAAGAAATGGGAACATGCAGCATCAAAATTACAAATGCCCCGAGACATTTTGGTGGTGTGTCAGAATTGAAATGTTTTCCCTTCTCAGACGAAATACCACTGTTTGCAATGAAAAAAAAAAAAAAAAGAAAAATACTTTTCAAGGAGTTAGTTTTCCAAGTTATTCACGTTCACTCGAGGAAGCAGACACCTTCGGAAGAATTTTGTTTAATGAGAAGCTTAATGTTTTTCGTGCGGTATGAAGCGTGCGAGGGGGATAAAGTCCCGTTTGTTGCCGAAACAAATCCAAATGCAGAGCTGGATGCTGGCGCAGTCTTGGCAAATCCTGAAGGAGATACCTTTCCTTCGGGGTGGATTAATGCAGCGTGCATCAGTGAGGCTGTGACTTGAGCACACAGAACTTACTTAAACATAGATTTGATGAGGCTTTCCTTTGTCTCTCTAGCAGATGAGCTAATGCCATCACCTAGCAATTATCAACTAGTGTGATGTTATGTAATGGAAGTATAAATAGCACGAGGGCTAAAACTAGTAAATCTAACAGACTATCGAGCAGACAAGAGCAGGAGTGCTATTTGGAACGTTTTGATTAGCATCTGAACGCTGTCATTTAAAAAGACATTTAGACTTGATGTTACACTAATGCTGCAGGCCAGGAGGGTTGTGGTCCTTGATCTGGAGTGACGTTTGTGCTGCGCCCCTGGGTAAATCACTTGGCCTCTGTGTAGCTCTTTAAAGGAAGATAGAAAGTTGGAAAAAGGCAAAGGCTGAATACTTGAGGTTTCTTAAGCAAGCTGGTTATCTTATGTTTGAATTAAGCCTACCTGTGAACTTCATTTCCCAATGACTGTCCGACAAAGAGCCTGTGACCTGCAATTTGAACCGTCGGATTATTTCACCACCCGTGTAAAGCCTTTTTTAGGATTGTTTTAGTAGTTGTTTGGCAGCATTCAGAGAGATAATGTGTGAAGAAATGCAAGAGGTTACGTTTACCTGGAGAAGAGAGGCTGTGTGGAACGAAAGACTCTCCCCGGCCCGCTGAGGCGTGGGAGGGATCCAAAGCTTTCATCTCCTTTAGTATCTGGCACGTTTTCCCGAGCGTGCCGATTACATTAAGGTGGCATTTCCAGTTCCCAGGGGAAGAGGGGAGGGAAGAATCATAGAATTGTCTAGGCTGGAAGGGACCTTTCAGATCATCTAGCCCAACCATCAACCTAACTCGGATAAAAAACCAAAAGAAAACCATACAAACGCCCCCCTCGCCCCCACCCCATTACTAAGCCATGTCTCTGAGCACTATGTCTACCTGTCTTTTGAAAACCTCCAGGGATGGTGCCTCAACCACTTCCCTGGGCAGC
>VXAK01021022.1:87651-112400 GCA_013399435.1 Arenaria interpres
GATCACCTCTCGGGTCCTGCTCCCCACGCTCTTCCTGACACAGGCCAGGATGCTGGTGGCCTTCTTGGCCACCTGGGCACACTGCTGGCTCCTGTTCAGCCGGCTGTCCACCAACACCCCCAGGTCCTTTTCTGCCGGGCAGCTCCAGCCACTCTGCCCCCAGCCTGTGGCGCTGCAGGGGGTTGGTGTGACCCAAGGGCAGGACCCGGCACTTGGCCTTGTTGAACCTCATCCCACTGGCCTCGGCCCATCCAGCCAGCCTGTCCAGGTCCCTCTGCAAAGCCTCTCTACCCTCCAGCAGGTCGACACTGCCACCCAGCTTGGTGTCATCTGCAAACTTACTGAGGGTGCACTCGATCCCCTCGTCCAGATCATTGATGAAGACGTTAAAGAGAACCAGCCCAAATACTTAGCCCTGGGGGACACCACTTGTAACCGGCAGAAGACTCACTGCATCATAATATGTGGCTTGCTTTTGAAGAGCATTGTAGTTTAGAGTTGCCAGTGGAAAATACTTCCAAAAGATACCTTCAGAGAGTTGTGGTTCAAAAAAAAAACAACAGAAATGCCCCATCTTTTAAGAATGCAGTTGATGATTGAAGCTGGGTTTGCAAGATGCATCCATATGCAAAACTTCAGGGTGGTTTCTGAACCTCCGGTGCTGCTTTTCCGGTGCCTACAGTCATAGGGAAGAGTCTTCTGCCCTTGCAGAATGTTAAAATGCTTCAAAACTACTTCAAAAGCAAGCTGCTAAATTACGGAAATATTAGATATAAGCTCCAGGAGCACTGCTGTGGTAAGCAGGAATGTGGACAGGAGAGCGCATCCCACTTCATAAAGTGGTCTTAGTGGTTTTATTACAGGTATTCCTTAGCTGTGAGGGCTTGAAACAAACAAACAAAGAAAATTTATAGCTATCAGGTCGCTGCCTGGGTGGTTTGTTTGTTTGTTTTTTATTTTCAGTTTTAATCATCTGCTACTAATAAATTCCACTGCCCTTGTGGTAACTTCTTACATTAACATTGATATATTATGGGTGGTTTAAAACAGACAATAAAAATATTGCACTTACTAATTAAAGCAATTCATGTATTCAACCAGGCACTGCCAGAAAGAGTTGTGGTTTCCTAATTGTTAGGTGCCTTGAGCAATATACCTTCTATAAATTCTTAATTGAACTTTGCATTATGGCCAGTGTGATTTGAAATATTCATAGCTGTTTTGTTTTGTTTGTTTTGTTGTTTTTTTTTTTTTTTACTCCAGCTCTTCATTGAGAAGTGTATCAACTGGATCTTCAAGACCTTCCAAAGTATGTTTGGTGTGCGGAGATGAGGCATCTGGATGTCATTATGGGGTGGTTACCTGTGGCAGCTGTAAAGTTTTCTTCAAGAGGGCAGTAGAAGGTAAGAAAATACAAAATGAAAAACATCAAGAAAAAAAGAAATGACAAAACACATGCGGGCTTGGGGTTTTTTAATAGAAATATGTATACACACATGCGCATACATGTTTTCTTATCTGTTTTCTGCAGTTGATAAAATTCTGTGTTGTTAATCTGAAAAGAAAAAAAAAAGTTGAAGGAACTCCAAATGCATGTGGTATAATTTATGTAGAATATGCCCAGGATGTTTGCAGTGTACACCTCCTAAAGGATGCATTGCTTTGCCTCGTGCCGCTGCTGAATCAGGCTGCTCCTCCACCCCTCCAAGTAATTTTTTGTGATTTTTGATGGATACAGATACAATTAATGTAAACATACTCCTGCTTCTCCTGTACTGGAGGATGAATACGGTTATCTCATTATGCTTTGGCAACCTTATATGACAGTACAATTCACTCGGGTCATTTATCTCCCTGTGGGTATCTCCAGGGCTTTTGACTCAGTAGTGCATCTGCTTCGTCTTCTAGCAGAAGAGAAATGGCTTTGCTGTACTGTGGTAGATTGATGAGGAAGCATGAATTGAGCATGGTGCTTTTGTTAGAGATTGTGTTCTTCATTAAGGATTGGGGCTTTCAATAAGGACTATATTCTGATGGCTGTATCGTCACAGGGGTGTTTTGCTGACATCTCTCTATTTTATGTTAATTATGGTATAGCTAGTCTTTCCTGGGCACCTCAATAGAAAGAAGTTAGGATTACTCAGAGTGCGACAGGACCTCTGTTAGGTGTTGCCTTTCTGTGACTTGGGTTCTTAGGGTAAAAGAAGATGGTTTTTCTTTACAGACTTCATAAGCTATTTCGTCAAGTGATAAAAATTACGTTTTCAATACCTGATAAAGAGTAAGAGTTCATGGCTTGCACAGGATATAAATACTGTATAGGTCTCTTGAAGTCTTTGATGATGAATAGATGTTCTTACAACCACTGATGAAGCAGGTGATACCTACTTATTTATTTTCATGAGGAAAAACCTAGAAGGAAGAAAATAGACTCTTAATATGGTGTCCAGCTTGTGCACTGAGTGAGGCAGTGATTAATTTCTTCTGTGATCATTAAATCTGCTGCTGATGGCAATAAGGATTTAGCTCTCTGTTAAATAGACCTGGAGGGCTTGTGCGTCATTGAGGTTAAGACCTCATATAATATCTCTCTATCAATCTATTTATCTGTCTATCATCACAAGTGTCAATCTAATTGAAATGAACTTCCCAAAGTTATAAGGACATGGAAAAGGTTTCCCTTTTCTGACAGTATTTTCTCTTACTGTTGTGCAATAGCTGACCTTGCTGCCTTCATTCCCTGTACTTCTTCCTTGAGGTTTTAGTCGCTTAACAAACACGAACTGGAAAACCTTACTCATTTTCACCGAGTGATTTCCTCCATGTGCTTCCATACCATGTCACGGTTAGGTCTTCACACATCCATGTCTAAACTGGCCTCTGAATCATGAGGATATCTCTTGTTGTGGTGATGGTGGTAGGTCTTGCATACACCTGCAGATACTGTGAAGGGACAGCACCTTTTGTTATCTTCCTTCCTCCTTCCTGCCTTCCAGAAAAGCTTCCTTCCCAGTCTTGAATCACTGTACTGCGTATCTACATTTGCCATGCCCCTCTCTTTTGATGTCCTTTCTGACATAATCTGATGGATATCCCTATCCCTTTATAGGAATCTATTAAAAAATACCAAGGATTCCCATTATGAGTTAACAGAGTAGTGAGACTACGTTTCCAAGCCATAGAAGCCAAAATTATTAGGAAAGGATTACTCTGTAATCAGGCATAGAAATACATTTTTTAAATGTAGTTAAAAGTTATCAGTAATTACTGAAAATATGAGTTAACCAAAAAAAAAACCACTCAAAACCTGAAAGACAAAACAATCTCGTCATCCCTAAAAATTGAAGATAGGAGATTTGCATTAGCTTAGAATATATTTTTTAGAATTATTATATAAACATGTATGTTCCTACCAGTGGTATGTGAACATGACTCTGAATTCTTGATGCTACCCATAGCATTGTTGTTATGCAGACACTGAAAATTTGGCTTGCACTTCTCTGTTTTTTTATATATATATAGATTGATTTTTTTTTTTTGTGTGTGTGTATATATATGCATAAAGGTACATTGAAGAGTATTAGCCACAAAAGGACACGGCAACAACGTAATATACGTTTTGGCTCCGAACATTCTGAAACTACCAATGTGAATAAAAATTTGTACAGGTAGTTTTGTAACAACAAACGCTTTTTGTAGAGTAGTCATAATTTTTTCAGTTGGGGCACATGACCAGTACAATACCCCATCCTGAGGTTTCCTAATTTAAATTAAATATTTGTAGCAATTAGTCTGTATCATTTGTTCATGAGGATTTTTTTATAACTACGGTAGTTAAGTGCATGGTATTAATAAAGAATAAATCAAAGTGGAAGAAGTATCTGAAACGTAGGTTGTGGGCATACCTGTCTCAGCTCTGAGCTAAAGCTGTGTTCTTAAGCGTTTGCGTTCTTGTCTTTATTACAAAGAAAACAGTAAAACTCCCTCTGTGAACATAGAAACAACTTTCTGGGGAATTTAGAAATACAGTGGCTAATTTATTTGAGTAAAAATGAGTTGTTCCCTCTCTAAAAGATTGTAGTAAAAGAATAGAAGAGATTCCTCAAGTTTCATTCACCCATATCCCTGAAGTCATTTCTATAGACTTTTTAAAAATCTATTGAATATTTTTCCAGTTATATTTTACACACTGTATATGCACACACACGTATTTCTTACTTGATGCACTAAACATCCTTCAGTAGAAAGTAGCACAAGAAATTATATTCTGTCAAAAATGGCCCCCTCTTCCAATTGTTACTACATACAGCAGCTATAGCTGGTGCCATTTTCACACAACCACAGCATGACTGAGATTGGAAGGAGCTTCTGGAGGTCATCTGGTCCAGCATCCCCTGCTCATGCAGGGCTGCTTAGAACCAGTTGCCCAGGACCATGTCCAAATGGCTTTTCAATATCTCAAAGGATGGAGACTCCAAAACCTCTCTGCCAGTGACCGGTCATCTTCACAATAAAAAAGTGCTTCCTGATGTTCAGATGGACCTCCCTGTCTTTCAGTTTGTGTCCTCTTTGAACAGTGGAACTCTTCTTCTTGAAGAGGAAGAGGCTTTGGGTAATATATACTGATTAAATCAAAGTTTTACTTAGTTTAATTTAAAAAGTTACATACTGATAGTCCTTCAAAAGGTATGGTGGGATGGAAATCGTAGGAGAGAGCAACTGGTGTTCAGGTGGAAGGACAAGCACAAGTGATCTAGTTGAAGATGTCCCTGCTCATTGCAGGGGGGTTGGACTCAATGACCTTTAAAGGTCCCTTCCAACCCAACCCATTCCATGATTCTATGAAGCGGGGAGACAAATTGTGTCAAAAAGCATGGAAACAGAGAAGGGGAATTTGGAGAGAGGGACTGCTGCGCACTTCCCAGCTCCTTGGGTCTTGGCTAGAGTTGCTGACGTTGTCAGCCCACCTTGAACAGCTTTTGAGTGCCGGTTCCTTTGCACTCCTCTGAAATATTATAAAACAGAGAGATTATTACAGAAAAGACCAACTGCATTGAAATTTAAAAACAAAGTGCACAACAAAGAGACTCAAGCTTGCATCTCCCATGGTAAATCTGGTAACTGCATTCCCAGTGAATCTTATTTTGGTGACTTGCAGGAAACGTCTAATGAATTTATGAGAAGGAGAGCTGTAGACTAAAAAGGTATTAAAATGGGTTTGTTGGTGAAATTTCAAAAGTAATTTCAGAGGGAATTCAGTAAAGGGATGTAAATTATCCAAGTGCAAAATTTTGGTGTCAAGTAAGCATGAACTTCTTGATGATTGATTTGATGAGCAGGAGTCTGGTATGAAGAAATACGATTGTGTCATTAATATAAATTTGACCTGCCTCGCAAACACTAAAATCCTTTAACCATAAAAGTGTTGATAAATGGTGTCACTGCAAAAGTTAAGACATTTGTATTTATAATACGTTTTTACCTAGGATAACTGTATTGTATGATTTTCTAAATTACGGATATGGCCAATCATAAAGTTACTTAAACTTTAATTTATGATCATTAATAGAGTCATATGCTGAAAATACGCTATACTGTGAGGGAACCTAAGGTACCTGGCCAGTCTTGTCTTCTCTTTTTCCACTGAACCAGCTTTCTCCAAGAAGAGTAACAGGCTTGAAGTCAGAAATCACAGCTGTTCTTGCGTATGCTTTGCATTTTTAGTCTTCATTTGTTCAAGTTCCAGACAAGTATGAGGTAATCTGTCCTAAATCAAAATTTATACCGCTTCTTAAGTTGCTAAAGTTAATCTTTCATTCTTCCTTTGGCTTGAAGGTAAGAAAAGGAAGGCATTTTTTCATCTCCAAATGGTGCTAAAGACTACAGCAAAAATGACCATCATCTTCCAGTTATTTTGCATATTTGCTGGGAGATTTTTTGGCTACTTGACAAATTATATCGTATTAGTTATAGGGTAGCATGCTGGTTTTTTTTTTAAATACAAAGATGTGATGTTCAATAAATTTCAGACTCTGCTGTTGAGTTCTGCTCCAGGCAGTTCGCCTTAAAGCTATTTCTGCCATTTTAAGTCAGAAACGTAGATCTCTCTTCACCTCTGAGGTAGAAACAGCCACAGCAGCAGAAGTTTCTAGGATTGTGTTTCTTTTTCACCTGCCCGTTTGTTATTTGCCTATGTAAGGGAGGGGGAAATTTGGCTGAAGGACGCCTTTCAGAGTCTAATCTGATGCCGTCTTATTTAAACGGCCTCCTGGATATAGCAAATGTGCTGTGCACCTCAGTGAGCAGCCCAGTAACGAAGAAATCCTACCTCCACTGCGTGTTTGCACAGTGGGTTATCCAAGACTTCGCTTCAATAGTGGAAGGGATGAAATTTCCCGTGGAGCAATCTGCGGGGGCTCGGCGCAGCTGTGGGAACCCAGGCGGCCTCAAAGATAGGGTTACGGAAAAGAAGGGCCGTTCTTCATCACCCTTTTGTGCCGGGCTGCTCTGAAAACACGGAAACGAAACAACCCTGGGGGGCTGCAAGATCAAGGGTCCAAGCCACCAGTCGCCCAGGGGTTACCTCCCGGTCTGCCTTGCCGGCCACCAAGGCCCATCTTTTTGCCATATTCGAAGGGATCCAGCAGCCTTCTAGAGACTCGCCTTCGCAGGGAGGATTGCGAGCTATTCTTGCACAGAAAGAGTGGTCGGGCATTGGAATAGGCTGCCCAGGGAGGGGGTTGAGTCACCGTCCCTGGATGTGTTTAAGAGCCGTTTAGATGCGGCGTTGGGGGATATGGTGTAGGGGAGAACTTTGCAGAGTAGGGTTGATGGTTGGACTCGATGATCCCCAAGGGTCTTTTCCAACCTAGACGATTCTATGATTCTATTGCCAGCCTGAAAATTTGAGTGGTAGATAAATTCAGTTCTTTGGCAAGCAAAGGCACCGTGTAACCGTTTAGCAAGGGGCCAGATGCAGAATATCCCAGGGATACTCTTTTTTTTTTTTCCCTTTTTCTGGAAATACTCTGACTTTCTGCTTCCCGAAGGCCACGCGAGAGGGAAAGGGGATAAGTTAGGCATAAGGTGTTTTTTTCAGAAACAGGTGATCTTCCTGTGGTTTTCCCATGAACTTCCCAAAGCTCTATACCCCCCCCAATAGAAAATAAAGAGACAGAAAAGCCTCTGTGTGCGCCTCCTAAATTTTTTTTCATTTGAGTTGAGGTGGGGAAAAAAGTATCAAGGTATGAGAATTTAAATATGCTGGAATATATGGTTTTTGAAGAATTTTCTCAGTTAGCATGACATATTTTTATAAAACACTACTGGTGAACAGGAAAGTTTACCTTATTGATCATTTAAAGAAGCGATATTTTTTATTCTGTAGAAGCTGAAATTGATACATTATAGAAAGGCCTTTTCCACACCATTTTGCAATGTGTGCACCCATGAATTTTGTAGGTCTGTATTACTAGAATTAATTATACATACAGTTCTTCACTCTCCACTATTCTGTTCATTCACTGTAATGGAGTCAGTGTTTTTCCATCACAGGCTGTAATTTTCCTTTTATCCACTTTCATAAGGTCAATGGCCTCTCTAAATTCGACATCACTCAGTATAGATGTCCATATGTTTTCGTAGAAATTTGTATGTGGGATTTGAAGTTGACTCTGTTCCTGACCTATTGCAAGAATCTGTTTTACAACCTATCAAACAGAAATATTAGGTGAAGAGCAAGCAGATGGGTGATCTGCTGAGGGCAAGTGAGCTGGTCAGATTCATGTAGCAGCTGCTACTCTTACTTGATATGCCATGGTTAATAGGTGTAAAATAAAATTTAAATAATTAAGGCATCGTAGGTTTGAAGCTGCCACCAGCCTTCCATGCTTTCATAGATATAGAAAGGACTTTTCCTGCTTTTTGCTGTGGCAGGCAGCATTGCTGAGTGAAATGAAGTCTTCGTTACTGCTTCTGGTTGGCTTTAGTTACTGGGAGCTTGGAGTTCGGGAGGCTGGTAGGAGGAAGGATCTAGAAAGGTTTGCACTGGGAGCCCAAAAAGGGGAAAAAAAGCCCAAGCAGCAAGAAGTGTGACACAAAAGCAGGATAATAAAGGATGGAGCATGTATTACTTTTGGAGCATGGAATACTTTTAAAGCTGGGGAGAGTTGGAATGTGAGGGAAGGCTTTCCTTTTGGCTCTTGGAACATATGGCCTGCATGAGAAACTTTTACTGATGCTCAAATATAAATACTGGACACGCGTTAAATGTGGGGTGCAGCACCAATAGGGCACGCATATTGCGCTTGTGTTTCAGAAAGGAGGCGGGTAGGCTTGGGAACCATCTAGGTGACACGGTGTCTTGGTTTTAAAACAAGCAAAGAATGGGTGAGTTTAGCAGCTGCGGTGCCATGAAGAGCCACAAGTTGGTTAATGGCTGGGAAAATGATCTGAAAAAATACTTTATATCAGGAAAGCTAAAAATCTGCGTTCGTTCCTTTGCAAAAGCATTAATAATGTCTTTCCCTCCTCCAGGACTTCCCAACATTGGCAATTTTTTTGATTGTAACTGTTATTTACCGTGTAAGCGGGTGTTGCTGGAGGGAGGGACGAGTACAAGGATGAGAATTTAAATATAGGCTGCTCTCTAGCCTATATTTACGTGCATGATGCTAGGAGGTCTGCGTGCAACTATTATTCTTCTGCACCCTTTTGTTTGTCTTTTGTTATTTGTTTTATGAATGCTAATTTCTAGCCTGCTTCATCTGTGAAATAATATATTCCGTAGGTGATGGCCAGCCTGCACAAGCACAATATGCAGTGAACAGAACATATATGCAGTGGTAAGGTTCGTTTACCTTAGGTAGTGGCCTTCCATCGCCACAAATTCAAGCATCACACAGGCTTTCATGTGCTTACCCTCTGCATCCTTATAAGAGAGGGGAAATTTTGGCATTCTTATGATGTGATGGGGAACTGAGTTGCAGTAATGCTTTTTTCAGGCGTTTTCTGTTTTAACACATCACAGGGTAACAGTCCAGTAGATCAGAGTCTTCCTAGGGGTGTGATGGCCCTGTGAATGCATGCTGATTCAAGGTAGCCACAAATATATTAACTAACAAAAGTTCAAATGTCACAGCCGTTAGTTTAGTGTTTTCTTGGATACTTCAACTTCCTTTTCTTTTAAAAAAATGAATTTTTTCCATATGCCCTGTAGGGAAGGTAGACAGTGTGCTTCTTGAGAAATTCACCTTTTAGTAATAGTTCCAAGATGGCTGAGATGCTTGTGTAACGTAATTATACAGAATCCATATGTTCAGATGCACCAAGTATTTCCAGCAAACAGGGGAGTATTCGCACCATCGTGATGCAAACGATGCTGGGAATGCTTATGTGGAGTATTGGATATACTTCTGGTCACCAGCATGTTAAAGACAGTTTGATTCAGAGTCAAGTCAATACATTAGGAGAGCTTCTTAAACGATCTGGGCGGGGGGGGGGAAATTATCTTATGTCAGGTGACTAAATGCTTTTAGCTTATTTTAGCTTGCCCAAAAAGAGTCTGAGTTGGGACAGGATTGCTGTCTATAAATATTTCGTAGTGGAGGAATAGACAACTGAGAGGGAGGAGAATTTATTTTGAACTAAGAACTGTACTGAAGAAAGAGCAAATGCGTAAAAATTACATTAGTTTGATATTTTGAGAAGGCTGCAAACCACCAAAAAGAGGGACTTTGGGGGGGCACTTTCCTGAAAGGAGTCAGAAGGGTTTAAGTACCTACTTTGAAATGGAGTGTAGGAGAAGTAACTGATGTATAATTCGTTTTGGTTATCTTTGATTGTAGAGGATAAGCCAAAGAGGTCTTTTTTGGTTAATATTATGTCCTGGTAAGGCTGGAGAGTTTGACTGACTCCAAAAATGAAGGAAGTATGAGTAGTAAAAGAGAGGATGAAGCAACTAATATGTTTTTAGGATATGCCACTTGTAATGATGGTAGATGCCCACCCAGATCTTCACAGGGGTACAGGACACAGTTTTTAAAAATGGATGTAAAGTGCTTGGATCTTGCAGAAGGCAGAATTGCTTTGTGTTTGTGCTAGTAGATGAATGTCCTGCAATGAATTTTCTCATTCTGAGTTTAGAAAAAAGCCCAGGAGAGTGAAGTCCTTTTGAAATTACTCCATCCTATCCAGCAAAGCCTTTGCAGATACCCCCAGACCCCATCAGGTGACCTCATGCTTGATTATGTTTGCTGGTAATCCCCTCGAGTGAGAGCCTGGCTACTGAGAAATCCTCGGTCATTGAAGTGTAATTGGTCTGGCTTCTTGGACACTGTGCTGTTTTGGCTTTTTTATAAGGCCTAGTACAGTACCACTGTAAATGGGTAGCTAACACTTGAACGAACATTCAAATTGGAGTTTGCAATCGGACATAAATATATGTACGGGATCTCTTGTATCAAACAGTGTAGAGCATATCAAATATCATAAAACATCCTTAGTCGGATGCTTTAGCTCCTTACAACTATCGTACTGCTGCTTAAGAGACACCACTTTACAAAATGCTGTTATCTACCTGCCCTGGCAGCTTATCGAAGCGATGTTATGATTTTTGCTTTTGGTAGCAAATAGCACTTCTCTTCTACAAACCTCAAGGTTTAGAGCCTGAAAAGGCTCTTTCAGTCTCACGTTAAGTAGTTAAGAGCCAAAAGGGGATAATCCTGCAAGGTGCCTTCAGCAAAAGTGTGAGAGATAAGGAATTTTGCAGTGTCGTGGCTGAAAGAAGTTCTGAATAGATAAAACCTCAAAATAAATATATAAATACATAAAGCCAGAAACAAACCATCTTTTTGTACCTCCTAATCTCATTTTAAATAAGAGGGTGGGAAAACAGTCTCCAGACAAAAAAAAAAAAAAGGAGATAAAATGTACATACAGATCTGTCTGTTATAGACAGAGGGAACAAGGCATCTGCTAGCATCTCAGATATAAATAGAGTGGGAAAAGGTAATGGCAAATCTCCCATTGCTTTAAAAGAAGCCAGGATTTCAGCCTTTTTTTTATTTTTTTCCCTGCATAGTTTTAGGTTGTTGAAGGTTGGGAGTGCCTCTGTTAGGTTTGAAGTCTAGACGTAGACTCAGGCAGTTTTATCAGCTTTTTTAGAAACAATAATGGCCTGTGGTCAACTTTGAAGCCCACAGGTCTTTATTGTTTAACGAGAGGAAATTCTGTAAGACCGAAATAATACCCGCTTTTAACCTATGCGATTGCTTGGTGCCATCTCTCATAGCTGAGTTGCCAAATCCAGGGCCCTAAGAAGGGGAAGATGGGTCAGTCAGTCCATTTCAAGAGTGACGATGATGTGGGGCTTGGGATTTGTCCGTGTTGTGGTTCCTGAGCAGTAGAACTTGCTGATGTCCTGCATCATAGGCAGTGTGGCAGACCCATTCTTCTCCCATTTCAGAGGTCGGAGTAGCAGGACCACCTGAGGTGGTTGTGTCTTCTCCCATCCCTTTCTGCTTCTTCATATAGATTCTTGTATTAGGTGCCATGGTGGGTTTCACAGGTTTTGAGCTTCTTGGTTGTTATTTTTTTTTTTTTGAGTTTGCTATTTTAAAAACATGTTGGGGAGAAAAGAAAAACACGTTTGCAAAACCGCAGCTAAATATGAAAATAATGAATGCTAATGGCCTGCGTGGTCTTTGTTCGTCTATACCACATGTAATGATTTCTAATTCAGCCTTAATTACACAATCACATACAACTTCTTCCATTAGACCTCTGCCTTGTTCATTGAACAGATTGGATAACGTTCAATTAATGAGCAGCTATTCAATATCTTGGATTCTTCTCATTGCTCAATGTATGGTCCTGTGCCTTCACTGCTGATTACTATTCATCCCTTGCTCAGAAGACATAATTACTCATTTCTTGCAGAGCTTTTCTGTGGTGCTCATCACTATAATATCTAAGTGCTTCACAAACATTGTTTAATTTATCCTTGCAATACGAGAGGAGATGAGTGGTTATTACCTCTGTTTTACAGTCGAGGAGTTAAGACGCGGATGAAGCTCAGACATACCCACTGATTTGGGGTTCATGATTTATGGTATCTAGGGCCTCAGGGGGCAGAAGTACTTGGCATTTTATAGCACTTAATATGTCCAAAGTGCAATTCCTGTTGATTTTACTTGCAGCTATGATTGCTTAAACCACTGCAAATCAGACTCTGGATCTCAAGTTGGATATTCATGAAACAAGGAGGATAATTAGTGATATTTTTTTCCTGCTTATTATTATAAAGTAAATTCATGGCAAAGGAGATGCAGTCCAGTTCTTTAGGGCAACATTCAACTCCCTCATGCATTGACTTTCTCTCTCCTCTCTCTTTTTCTCTCTCTTTCTTTTTTAAATGTCTGTAATCCTTTATGTACTTTGTTTTTGGTAGCAAGCAAGTGTGGACTTCGAGGACAAGTTTCCCTTTGACTTTGTGGTCCCGATTCACCCAAACTCACCATCCTTATTCTCCCCAGGATAAAGCTAGAGCTCTGGCAAGGCGAGACCAAGGGTGCAGATGCAAGACATAACGTAGTTAGAGACTTCTGTTAATCTGCTGCGGGGATCAGAACTCAGGTTTTGAGGTGTTGGGGCATCTGAGACTTCTTACCTGTTCAGTGACAGCAACTGGAGCAAGGTTCCTAGGTGGTAGTCGCGTGCAGTAAACATTGGTGATGGTGGCGCTTCCTGGCAAAGCCACCTGCTGCTAGGTAGCCACATGGTACATCAAGATCTGGGATTTGACTAAAGTGAATGTGGGAAGGCTGTAATCCAGCTTCCTCACCAGACCTTATCTGCTAGAAGCTGACACTATCAGAAAGATATGATGATAATTTCAGGGAGTTTAGTTAGAAGAGGCTTAACGGAAAAGTAAAATTACTGAAAAGAATACCGGTCCTGTTTTACCTCAAACCAGGACACTGGTACATACTGATACTTGCGTTAGATGGAGTTTATGTTAGGGTTCCTCCAATCCATTTTTCCTTATCTTTATTCATACAGTACATCCCAACATGTTTAGTATTTCATTTTGAACCTGTATGAGTTTTCTGCAGAGGTTACTGAAACACATTATTATGGTGTGGTTAATCTACTGTCTTTTCTGAATATGCTGCAGAAATTTTGCAATATAATTTTTCTTTTTAGAACATATTCTTTTCTTCGTGTCTCGTTTCAAGCTTCCTTCTGTAACACTTCATTTAATATTTGGCATAGTGTTTCTTTGATAGGGAAGATATGCCTTAATTGCTTTATGCCTTTAGGACTGTGAAAGGCTGTGATAATGTGCATAGGTTTGTGAAAGAGCACCACTTTGTGTGTATTAACTTTGTCCAGATGGGAGAGCGTGTTCTCATATAATCCCAGAATTGCTGAGGTTGGAAGAGACCTCTGGAGATTATCTAATCCAGCCCTCCTGCTTAGAGCAGGTTGCTCAGCATTGTGCCCGGTTGGGTTTTGAGTATCGTGGAGGGCAGAGACTCTAGAGCCCCTCAGGGCAGCCTGATTCACCATCCTTACCATAAAAATAAAAAAAATAATAATAAAAAAAAGTATTCTTGCTCTTCTTGAAGAGAAAAGTTACACCTGCATCCTTCTAGTCCTTGGGAGCCTCACTGGATTGCCATGACCTTTTAAAGATAATCAAGGGTGGTCTCTGAGTGACACAACCCTCAGCACTCATGGGTGCAGCCCATGATGTTCCATTATTTTATGTGCTCCTGAGGCTCATCATCCTCCTCCCAGTGTAAGTCTTCCTTGCCCCTGACTTTCCCTCCACTGTTGCTTTTCAAAGCCAAACGATCTGCTTTGGATTTAGTTGATTCTCATCTAGAAAACATCCCTGACGTGTTTTTTTTTTTTCCCTCTATCAAATTGCTTTGCTTTACGTTAGTGGGCTTTGCAATCTATTAGTGGAAAAGTAAGTAGCTGGGACCAAAGGGAAGGGAGTGCAGGAGAAAAACAGCAAAGTGTTACCTTCTGAGAGCCTGCTTAACTGCTAGAGGAGCTCAGGCTTCTGCCTGGACTTCATGAAGATCTCTCGCTGACTCACGCTGCTGGTTAATGTGTGGTTGCAAATGGGAAAGGCAGCTCTGTCAAGTCTGAATGGTATTCTGCCTCTTAAGATTGACTCCCATGCTTCCTAAGAGATTATTATTTTTTTCTGATATATTAAGTAATACTTTAAAAAAAAAAAAAGGTCCATCTACAGATTTTCTTCAATGGGGCACCGGATGACCAGTAATAAGAGCAAAAAGCGGTAATGGAATTACTGTTTTGGGCAGTAGGTTTTTGTGTTTATTGAAACTGCTCAATGACTCTCGCCTGGAAAAGAGTATCTGAAGAAATTCTAAAGGACTAAATGAATGCATCTGAAAATAAATGTGGAAAGGTTATATTTTAGAAATTTATTCTGGAGATTCAGAACGTAGGCTGACTTTCAAGTCACAGGGTGAGAAAAATGCTAAAATGGAAATAGCCTCTGCAATAGAAAGACAGATGCATTATTTTAAAACACATTGTGATGTCCATAAAACAGGAAAACAGTATAGCATTGGATTAGGAGAAAATGGGGTTTCTTTGAAACTTTTAGTACTGTTCTTACAAGATGCCAACAAAAGGCGTTGCTATTTGTGTGTCACTGACTATTCTGACAAACAGAATCTTTTGAATTCTTGTCATTTGATGTTTCACACCTTTTCCAGAGCAGGTGTCAGTACTGTCAGCGTTAATGCAGTTGTATCAGAGTTCTATATCTTGTTTCATTTACCTTTAATTCTTCTTGCTTCTTGCTGAAAACCGTATCCAGGATAGTGGAATTTTTTCCATTCATTTCCCGTTCGTGGCATATTTACATTCATTTGGGTACTACCAGGCATAAGTACTAGAGCATAGTTTTCTCATTTTTACCCAACTATTTATTTTACTTCATCTGGAGATTGCTTTATGCTGCGCTCTGATAGAGAAAAGGACTGCATTTGGTGTTTCTGGCTTATTGTTGCAAAGCCCACTCCCTCATTTCTTTACATGTAACAAAGAACGAATGCGACTCGTGTATTGGAAGCAGACATATGGCAAGCAGTTCTTGCAACGTCAGAACAGCGATGCTTATTACAGAGCAGGGTGATGGATGGTATTAAAAAAGCTAATGTTACTTTCTTAGGGAGAGGCTGTATGGTACTGTGTGTGGGAACAGAGCAGAGCAACCGAGCTGTAACTTTTTTCTTTTTTTTTCCTAACAGGAACAATTTAAACTGCAGTTTGAAGGTTTACGAACCTTTTGCATGCGCTGCACAAGTACTCTGCAAAGTCTTTTCTTCGTTAGGCTGGGACAACATTTTGAATTTATTATCTAATGCCTCTGGGGAAGAAGTGCAATAGTCTTGTACTTTCAAAACTTGGGCATTTATGCAAGTTTTCTATAAACATTTTAGGAATCTAACTATATTATTCCATTTCTGAAAGGCCATTTTTTGTCTAGGGTATTTAGTTGTAGATGAGTATTATTATATGTATTTTCGCAGACTTGTGCTCTAATTTTTTTCCTAAGAATAATTATATATTTGGAGCTAAGCATTCAATTATTTATTCATCCATTTTACCACGTGGATTTAGCAAATGGACTTGTGTTAGCCTATACACCATATCATGCATGCAAATTCCACTCTTAACAATACTGCTTGAAATTATGTAAGTGATAGGTGCTAATTTTCTCTGATACAACAGAATGATAATGATGGACTATTGGGAAAAAATAATAATAAGTACTTCTTAGGTTGTGTGCACTGGCATACTAAACTATTCATAAAATTTTAAAAAGGGAATGAAAAGACACTAACGTATTTTAAAATCATGTCTTTTACTTGCGGTCTTTTTAGTAATAACAGGAGGACTGTATTCCTGAAGTGATAGCACCATATTCCTGAATGAAACGGTCTGGTTGTGCATTCATTTTTTAGTGAGGAGGGTGGTAGTTAATGACTTCATACGCGAGGTACGCACAGCCAGGCACTTGAATTCCAGATATTCAGGTCTTTTATAGAGCCTTGAGAACTCCAAGTGGTATTTCATGTTCTCATACTTCTGCACTGTCATCGTGCAGTACTCTGCGCTGAATGCAGGGCACCGGGCAGTCCGTCTTGTACAAGTAGATGTGGGTATGCTTTAATACAGCAGCGTTGCATACAACTTTATAAAATAAGTTAGGATCTTGGAAAATAACGCAAGCACTTGGTCACGCCGGGCTGCACCTTTTCTTGTTTCGCTTCTATTTCGTGAAGGAATCCACTTCCATGTAAGAAGTTTAGAAAAAATACCTGTGAATTATTCCATATTAATTATTCATTTAAAAGTAGGAAGAGGAAATATGACAAGGATGAGATCTTTCACTGACTATTTAATAATAAAAGATCACTCATGGAAAGCTTATGAAACAGTGAAGGACATAAAAGCACAAGCAAAACATATGTACTGGTACACGCTCAAAGAGTTCTGTGATAAGACAGAACAGGATTGAACAGCAAAGGTCTTTTGAACAGTATTTGTGTAAATTTGCTTTCTTGAGTATCCCTTTTTTCATGGAGAAAATGTTCCAGAAATAGAGAACTGAAGGACAGTATCATCTTTCTGACTTTCATTTCAGCCCTTCCTATTTCCATTCTCAGACTTACTATATTTTCTTTTACCGTTCCACTAAGAATGGGAGAAGGTCCTTGTTACTGTCACCTTTCTTTCTGTCCATGAAGCCTTCAATAACAAGTTGCTGATGCAAGAACAATATGCCACCAAGAGTAGAAAGTGGGAAATGCTGTGTGTGTTTGTACAAGCAAAGGTGCCCACTCGGATTCAGGAGGCCAAGACAGATCTGAAGTATTGCCCTATGGTGCAGGTGGGGGTAATCCAAAATCCGTATTATGTGGATTATGCAGTCCAAAATCAATGTGTGTGTGAAATCTCAAAAAAAATTCACTTAAAATGAAAATTGTCAACTGAAGTAGTGAGAGAAATCCTTAAAATTTAGCTATTTCCATCCAGATGTGGGACGGATTAAGATTTCAGCTGAAATCAGAAATGAAAGTTCAGAAAGAGAGGGGAGAAGGGTCTCTGGAATCCAGAAAGGGGCAGGGAGCAGGCCACGGTGAAAACATTTCTCCCATTCCAGACATGAAAGTAATGCCTTAAAGCGGGATGTGCTGAGACGAATAAAGGTAGATTAAAGCGAGAGAAGTATACCTCTTCAGAAAACACTCCTGGTGCTCAGGCCCATCCTTTCTTTCTTGCAGGATGAGCTGGCATGTGGTTGTGTGCGTGTTTAGCTCATGTACGTTGTAGTAGACTGCTCACATACTTGGTGACGGCTGAAGTCAATCTGTTGCTTCCCTGCCACAGAATCTTCATGGTTGGAAGGGACCTTTGAGATCGAGTCCAGCCACGTAAAAAAACCTAACAAAACAACCCAACAATCTCGGGCACCAGAGCATGCCCTGAAGTACCACCTCTACACGCTTCTTAAATACCTCCAGGGATGGCAACTCCACCACCTCCCTGGGCAGGCCCTTCCAGTGCCTGACCACCCTCTCAGGAAAGTCATTCTTCCCAAGATCTAATCTAAACCTCCCCTGCCCCAACTTCACACCATTTCCCCTGCTCCTGTCATTATTCCCTTGGGAGAAGAAGCCAACCTCCACCTCTCTACACCCTCCTGTCAGGGAGCTGGAGAGGGCAAGGAGGTCTCCCCTCAGCCTCCTCCAAACTCAACATGCCCAGTTCCCTCAGCCTCTCCTCGTAGGACTTGTTCTCCAGACCCCTCACCAGCTTGGTGGCTCTCCTTTGGACATGCTCCAGCCCCTCAATGTCCTTCTTGTGGTGAGGGGCCCAGAACTCAACACAGCCCTCGAGGTGAGGCCTCACCAGTGCCCAGTCCAGAGGCACCATCACTGCCCTGCTCCTGCTGGCCACGCTGGTCCAGGATGCTGTTGGCCGTCTTGGCCACCTGGGCAAAGATGTGGACTTTTTCTTAAAGATGTGGACTTCTCAGTTAATATTTGCAGTGCAGGTTATTATGTTTATTCACTGATTGGTCATATTTATCGTATGTGTTCATTTTCGTGGTATGTAAGCATGCTGTACCTTTTGTTTGCTGGAAGCCCTTGGCGGTCAGCGGAACCATGGCTTCTCAGTGCTTGATTAGCTGGGTTAATTTTATTTTGCACAAGCATAACTAATGGCTATTTAAAACTTCCAGAAGCCCGCCATGGGTTTCTCCTCATGCCTGACTGTATTTGTGAGCAGTGTGTTAATCAGCACTCTCTGTCACGCTTTATTGCTTAATGATGAGGGTTAACTGACCACTTCCTAGTTATAATGAAAAACAGAGGTCAGCAATCACTGACTGAGCAAAGAGAAGGATCTCTTCCGATTCGGTACTTCTACTCCTTCGTCCTCGGGCAGCGACAAATGTGTCCACTCCACCACTTAAACACGGATACTTTAGAGTTCATCTTAATTATAGATCAATCCATGTCACGTGTTTACCCAATTGAAACGATCAAACCCACTGAGCCAGTTGCCTAATTAAAGTCGATGTAATTGTATGTGCAGGAAAACATTGTTTGATTTAGCAAAGTCTGGTTTAGGAGTGTGCAGTTACAGCCGTAGTGTGAGGTGTGGGTGCGGCGCTGGAGCTCCCCCCAGCCCAACCATTTTTCTGATGGTTCAGTAGTGCGTGTCCCTTCCAGCTGTTGTAGTTTAGTTTCTGCGTGCAGGTAGAGAAACTGCCACAGTTTACTGCACTGGTTGACAAATTCATGTTGAAGGATACTCTCAAATTTGTTGTTTTTTTTTTCCTCAACTTTGTAGTTTTACTACTTGTTAGGGTTTGTGCAAGCTTCACGTACGTGAGACGTCGTGCCAGGTGGCCTCGCTGGCCAGTGGGCATCCAGTGGACAGAAGTGTGTGCTGAGGAGGGGACAGCAGCATTTCCTGCCTCCCGTCAGCTTGCAAAGATCCTACAAAGTTTTAGAAAAGCACAGAACATAAATTAAAAGCTAAGGTTGTCGTAATTTTCTAAGGTAAATACTGAGTTGAACTCCTGAGGCTGAACTGCAGGTTATGAGGGAGATTTTGCAGTCCCCTCTACCTGCATGGCGTACCAGGTGCTGTGGAGCTGCTGTAATGTCTTATGGTTTTCTTCTCAGGAGTGTGTGGGCCAAAGGGGGAGAGGCGAAACAGGATGCGTGTGGGACATCCATCCCTTGGTGCAGCACTCTTCTGCTACATAGCACCCAACAGACCACCTCCAGGCCATGTAGCTGTCTGGTAGAAGTAACTTGGAGGGCAAACAGTCTTTCTTGTGTCCGTAAGTTTCTGTGGCGGCCAGCAGCTGTTTGCCCAATGCCTACAAGAGAGCAGTAGAGGTGGCACCAGGCCTATTTTGGGCTCACCCCCTGAGATGGGCTCCGCAAGTGAAGTCCCGGGTAGAGCTGGGAGCACCAGCGCACGGCTCCAACTGCCTTCGTGGAAGCTGCTGCCTGACATGGAGACCGTGCCCCCAACCAGGGGGTTGTCAGCCTCCTTGGAAAGCGGTCTCTCTCAAAAATGCTGAACACCCGGAAAAATTAAGTTGTGGGAGTGACAGGTCCAGCTCAATGCATTAGTAGACACTTTTGGTTTTTTTGGCCTTTCTTGAGTTTCCAGTCTGTAAAGTAGAGATGGGTGCTAGGGGAATTGAGTCTTAGATTTCCTGCATTCAGCCCTAACAGTGTAGAGACATATATTCTCTTGGCTGTCCCCGAGTAGTTTTCTTCTGAGCTGCTTCTCTTTCTCCATTTACCACCTATCTACATCCCCTGCCCCTTCTGCTTCTGTCGAGCACTCACCTCTGGACCTTTTCTTTTCTCCTTCAGTCGTTAGGTTCCGCACAGTCAGATTCTCCTGACTGTCTCCTCTCTTCCCCAGTTTCTCCAGTATCCCACTGCCTACATTTCCTTCCTTCCTCCACTGCTGTTTTTTTGGGGGGAGCGTTTCTGCTTTCAAGTCTACGACCTTCCCAAACTCCTGTCCTTTCTCCTCGTGAAGCTCCTGGTGGTTTCCTTTGCTCTTGCAGCCTGTGCCTTGTTCCTCTTCCCTTTGCTGCGTCCTGGGAGTTGGATGGGAATTTTCTGCCATGCCAAAGCATCTCCTGGCACATGGAAGAGGTGGCTGGAGCACGGGCTCGGCTCAGACCCTCTGCCCTGGTCCATGCTCTCTGCAGAAGGAAACTTTGGAGGTTGGCAGCCAACCTCCACCAAAACCTTTGCAAATCATATCACGTACAAACTGCGACTTTTCAGTGTTTTATACTGTGATCCGTTATAATTTTAAGTGATAATGTATGAGATGGCAAAAGGCACATCTGTGGTATCAGAGCAGTGATGCTTGAAAGGGTCTGTCTCAAAGTGTGAAGGCTCTTGAGCTTCTCAAATATGTCTGCAAAAAATGTAACACGGGGGAAAACCAACATGTTTCTCCTTACCCTTATTCACAAACTTACTTTGCACTAAGCTTAGTACTTCTAGCTGATACATTCTTACACTCGCAAAATAAAATTCAGCCTGAGGCAGACATCCAGCATGGAAAATTTCAGCCCTAACTGCTAATGTGTGGTAAAGTTACAAGCAATAGAAAATGAGGTCTTAAAATGAGAAGTGTCAGGCAACCTTAACTATATGTAGTCCTACAAGATCCACTGGTGATAATCTGGTTTTTTGACAGATTTCATCCAATTTGCAGATTCATTTTGACATATACTGTACAAAGAAAGGGAGGGGAAAAAAAAGAGTCCCTGGAGTAGAACTCTCGGGCTTATAGGTTCCACCTTGTAAGTAGTGAAAGCAGTGATCAACCATGCAGTCGTTTTACCTCCTGCCAAATCTTTAAAACTGTACTGCAGAAAGTCCATAAAAAAAAATAAATCGTACTATAAGATCAAGGCACTGATGCACTGAACCTGAGACCTGTTGACTTGGTGCCAGTTCTTATCTCATTCTCATAAATCTAAATGTAGTTGCAAGTAAATGTTGAATTATGACAAATATTGCAGAAATGGTAACGCAAAGCTTGCATTACTTGCATAAACAAAAGCCGTGGCTAGCATGCTGTTCAGATATGCATATCCAACACAATTTTAGTAATAAATGCTGACTTTCCAGTAAACACTGCAGACTTATGTCTCGTTCCAGATCTTGTTCCCCTGCTGTAAGTTTGTTTGCTTTTTTTTTCCTCCCCATTTATGGACTAAAAATCTGTCCAGGGTATTTCTCCAGAGGGGAACTATGAACTTTGTTATTTGGAACATCAAGAAGTGATTTTTAAGTGCAAGCTAGGTGCAGAGGGGGTGGAGGCACAGGGTTACCTTGAAGATACTATTTCTGGGAGGCCTCGCCGATCAGTAAAGGGGGTCAAGAATTCTACGTGCCCAAACACGGCGATTGGCCTGGAATCTTGTTTGGGGATTCTCTAGCAAGCTGCGTCCCCAGCAGGCTTGCCTGCAGGCTGCCTGCAGCTGGGCTATTTGCTTTTTTTTTTTTTCTGGTGGTGGTTGTTTTGGGGTTTTTTTCCAGATTGCATGCAAAATCTGTGTGAGTGGTAATCACCTGTTCCCTAGATCAGGCTCTGACAGTGTCTACATGACTTTTAAAGTGTCTCTCAGTAGAGCCCTGCTGACAGCTCAACAATTATATAAAATGCTGCCTTCCTAAAAATCACTTCCCAGCGATGTCAGTGCGTGAGGAGCTAGGAGAATCCAGTTACTTTCCTGCTGGCATATAATTTGTCATTTTTCAGAACCGTTCCACTGGCTTACACGGTCTGGGGGAAAAATATTTGCTTAGTTAGGTTTCTTTACCTGGGCAGGATAACTTGTTTGTTTGTGGCAAAGACTGCAGAGATTTGTGTACGTGGGTAACACAGTTTATTTTGAATAGTCCTCTTGTCTCACGGAAAATAAACTTCAGAGGCGAATAACTCTTTCCATTATCAGCAATAAAATGTGAATTTCCAAGCAACGCAATCTCCATCTTTTATGGTAGCTTAGTTAGTCATAATTCATTCCTGGGAGGATTTCACTGGTATGTAGCCTAAATTATTTGCCTTACTTAATCTCATTCTCTTCATCAGGTCAAAATCTTTGTGTACTCTTTATTTGTAAAACTAGGCACATGCTTAAGTGCCCAAGGCAAAAGGGCTTAAGGCACGTGACTGGAGACTTGAACTAGGCTGTTATCATTTCCCGTCTCTAATTATCAGAGAAGTTACAGGCGGGTGAAGGGCTACTTTAAATTTTCTTGGTAAATCACTCCCTCCGGCTTCTAATCATTTCCGTTCCACTTCTCTGGACTTCCTCCAGTTTGTTTATATCTTCCAGTAATGAAGTGCCTGAACTGCATACAATATTCCAGGTGTGGCTGCAGAAGAAGCGCATAAAGAGAGCATTGCCATGCCAGCCTGCTCCGCTGTGTAACGCTCCTGCAGAAGGAGCCAGAGGTGCTATTGGCGCTTAGTTCTCCTCTGCCGCATTGCTTCTTGCATCCAGATTATCCTCTTGTTCCTGGGTGTCGTTGGACTTTTGTGCTTTCCAAATTTTGCTTTGTTATTTTGTTGTTAACTCTTTATTTTGTATTACTCCCCTAGTACATGCAGTAGCATTTTTGCAACTCCCGTTTTATTGCTTGTTTCCTGTCTTTGCTTCTAATTTCTCTACACCCTTTTGTATTATTTTTCTATCCACGCTTGTGCTGACAGCTCCTCCTCCTTTCTTCCTACTTCCAATGAACAGATCAAACTAAGCAGTGGTCCCTCTGATACTCCACGGGATATCCTCCCAGTGTGATAAACTGTCTGCATTTGGCAGTGACTTATCCTCAGCAGGAATTTGCTTTAGAAATTCTTAATGGCAGAATTGGTATAGGGCCCTTCTCACCAAGAAAATATTGCTAAATAATAACAACGAACTGGATTCTAGATTTCTTGCTTGCTGTATAAACAATTTTTTCAGTTGAGGAACAGAAGGAGAGAGAGGTTAGTGGATGAGAAATGTCGTGGATAAAATGAACTGGGCATTGTGCATCAGTGAATAAATAAAATACATTTCCTGCATGAGTGCATCTCCAACAGTATTTCCATATATGTGTACTTCACCCTTTAAGGTAAGCACTCCTGATCTGCTGAGTGGCTCAACATCTTCAGGGACCATTACCTTGGAAATATAAGGGGTAAGGACACTCCTAGAGCAGGAGTATGTTGTGCCCAGGAGGAAACTGCCAACCAGCATTATTTTTTTTCTGCAAAGAAATAGTGGATTTTTTTACAACAACAGCCTGATTTCTCCTTTTACTTGGCGTAGACATCTAAACTTGGGTAAAATAGAGGTAAAGCACTGTCATTCCTATCCTGCAGAGTCTTCTGCTTGCTTTGTACAGGTATAAATGGCTTTGTACTCTTGGACTAGTTTCAGCTGGGCCTTGCCAAAAACACTGCTGCAGGAGAAAGTGTGGACCTTCAAGCAGTCCAAGAAAGCCCGTGAGGATGATGGTATGCCTCCTTCAGAGGCCAGAGAAGCTTTGTGGAGGCGTCATCTGATCATACACTCTCCCCACCGTGACCTACATGCTCCGTTTTCCAGCTTTCCCAGAACTCGTGCCCTCTGTGGTTCTACAATATTTTGAGTTTTATTTTCTTCCTGGTTTTTGCTGAGTTCTGTGGCTGATGGGTAAACTCAAGAGGGGGGCATAGGTGCTGTCTGGAAAAAAAACAGTGTTTCCCTGGTTGCATTAGCACTAGTCTGTACCAGCTTCTCCATGCTTAGAGGGGCTGAAATGTCAGGGCAAGTCAGGCTCCGGTCATCTTTTCGTAGCATCTCTTCTCTCTCAAAAATTAGTTCACTTCTGCAGTTCCTCTTTTGTTACAACTACTTTAACTTTGGTCTTCTGGTTAACTATAAAAGTAAGCCTGTCTTTGGAAAACCCCCGAAACCCAACAATGACCGATCTTTCCACACAACTTCTTAATTATTTCTGCATGTGAGTTTTGGCTGTGCTCCAAATTTGAGATCATTATGCTGCTTCAGAGTGTAAATAAGTGGGACTGGATTAATAAATTGTATGAAATATGGTGCCACACTTAATTATAATCCACTTATAAAAGTGGAAAAACCTTTTAGTACATAGAGTGCATCTGTTTTTAATTTTCATTTTGATCTTTTCTTTGTGTGTTTTCAGACACGAGTGCACTTTTTCAGGGAGGCTTTTAATGCTGGTTCCTGGCAGTTTCAAAGTTACCTCTGAAGATGGCAAAACAGAACTAGGAAATTTGGGACGTAGTAGGAAAAGTGTAGGACTGGATTATCCTCCTGTAAATAAAAATCACACTGAAATCTGGCATAAGTAGAATCATTCAGGTTGGAAAAGACCCTTGGGATCATTGAGTCCAACCATCTACCCTACTCTACAAAGTTCTCCCCTGCACCATATCCCCCAACACCGCATCTAAACGACTCTTAAACACTTTCAGGGATGGTGACTCAACCACCTCCCTTGGCAACCTATTCCAGTGCTCCACAACCCTCATAGTAAAGAACTTATTCCTAATGTCTAATCTAAATCTGCTTTTCTCCAGTTTAAAGCCATTACCCCTTTTTCTGTCATTGACAGCCTTTGTAA
>VXAK01021022.1:118733-131437 GCA_013399435.1 Arenaria interpres
TTTTTTTTTATCTTTCTTCCTTCTATTTCCTTTTTTTTTAATCTTTCTTCCTTCTATTTCCTTTTTTTTTTTTTTTATTTTTTTTTTCCCCAACTGCAAGAAACAGAGGCTCTGTGAAAACTAAAATTTGGAAAGAGATTCATCATTGTACTTAACCCTGCTGATTTATTTGAGAGTACCTACCCTACTGCAGATGGTGAAATAAAAACCTCAGGTATATGCAGTTTCTTTCTTGGTAGTGTGATACAGCTCCTGTCAAACAGAAAATCCTTTTCTGTCTGTGGAAAATAATTGTGACAGGTCTTATCACTAATTTTATGTATATACCGGCC
The DNA here is from genome assembly GCA_013399435.1 of Arenaria interpres. Classification (NCBI taxonomy): domain Eukaryota; kingdom Metazoa; phylum Chordata; class Aves; order Charadriiformes; family Scolopacidae; genus Arenaria; species Arenaria interpres. The sequence continues at coordinate 119,066 of VXAK01021022.1, forward strand.
ACTAAAAGGTAGAGATAAGCTCTTTTAATTAATAAAAAATAAACTATATGGATTACAGAGATAACACCCCTTTCACAAAATCTGTGAAGGCTTCGGAGCTGGGTGAGAGGAACACATCACATAGCTCAGTGAGCACAAACCAGAGGTTAGGATGTGCAGATTATGTGACGCGTCTTGCTGTAGGGGGCAAAGCCCTTCATCAGGGCTAGAAGAGAAAGCAGAAAAACCCCTGGTGTTAAGTTCTGTTTGCTGACCGGCTGTTCTGGGGGTGAGACCTCAGAAAATCCTGATGATTTTCTGTAGCGTGTTCTCTTTGTCTTTCCTTCAGCAGGGAAGGTCTGTAGCCCAGGTCAGAAGGGCTGCAGGTGCAGTCTGACAGGTTGGTGGGTAAAGGGAAGGGGCAGAGCTGAATGGTAAATAACATTTATGGAATTGAGAGAAACTTGGTGTACATTACAGCCATTCAACCCAGATTTCCTTTTCTCCCCCTCACTCACTGCTGTTATCAAGAGTAACTTCAGGGAGCTGGGGCTGTCCAGCCTGAAGAAGAGGAGGCTCCGGGGAGATCTAATAGCGGCCTTCCAGTACCTGAGGGGGGCCTACAGGAAGGCTGGGGAGAGCCTGTTTACAAAGGCCTGCAGTGACAGGAGGAGGGGCAATGGCTTTAAGCTGGAGAGGAGCAGATTTAGATTAGACATTAGGAATAAGTTCTTTCCTGTGAGGGTGGTGGAGCACTGGAACAGGTTGCCCAGGGAGGTGGTTGAGGCCCCTTCCCTGGAGATATTCAAGGTGAGGCTCGAGGAGGCCCTGGGCAACCTGGTCTAGTTGGGGGTGTCCCTGCTGACTGCGGGGGGGTCGGACTAGATGGCCTTTGGAGCTCCCTTCCGGCCTGGTCAATTCTATGATTCTATGATTCTAAAATGAGTGGTTACGCTGGAAAATACTGATTAGAGCCGTAGGAGGATCTTTAGAGGAGTTCCCTGCACTAAGGATGCCCAGGTAATAGTTAAAACCCCTGCGCACGCCGGCTGGAGCAGGTGCCAATAGGTACTCCAAGCCATAAGGTTTTTACACGTATTGTTGTTATCATGGACATGAGCTTCCCACTTGGGAAGTACGGAGAAATCTAAGCCCTTATTCCAGCCCAGAAGCTGCAAAAAAAAAAGGGATCCTATCTCGAATGTGCAAATCTGTAAGGCAGGGCTGGAGGTGGCTTCCAGCTTCTCTTTCCTCAAACCCTGGAAGAAGGCTTGGCCATTCTGGCAGCCTGCAGGGGAAAGGAGACAACTTCGCCTGCAATTTTATGAGTCAAAGTATTAATTCTCATTGTGGAGGAAGGAGGAAAGTTTATTAATTTTATGTGCATTTTGATGTGCTTCAGTGAGATGCTATTTTAAAATTTGAGAGTTTTTCAAGCTTTTTTTGCTTTATTTGGTCCGTAGCTGCGACTCCTGTTTTCTCACTTCCTCGTCCTTTTGCAAAGCTTCCTCAATCACGTCTTTGTATTGGGACCCAAAGCACCATCCGTGGAGTGGCTTTTGACTTTTCCCTTTCCTATCCCAGGGGATGTTGCCCTGGGCGTGTGGCTCTAGCAGAGGGGGAAAAAAAGAGAGTTGGCTGCCCAGGTGGAAGCGGGAAAGAACGGAATGGAGGGCAGTGGTGCTGCCGGAGAGGAGCTGGGCGTTAAGGGCACACCAAGTGAGCATGAGTCAACAACCCAACGCCATTGCCAAAAGCCAGATCTGGTCCAGGATTGCGTTAGCAGGGCTGCTGTGTGCAGGAAGTAACCATTTTAGTTGGCTTAGTGATGGCGAAACTCGGCAAGAAAAATGTGCCCGGCATTGGGCACTCTGATGTGTGAAAGAAACTGGAGGAGAATAAGAGGAATGGCAACAGATTTAGGGAACATGACCTGTGAGAAAAGATGGAGAGAACTGGATTTGTTTAGTCCAGAACAGAGATGGGGAACATGGGAAAACATGGCTTCTCGGCCTTTTAGGTAAGATCATGTGTAGTATCTGTTCTTATCAATTTAATACCTATTTTTTGGAGTGAAATCTTGTTGGTGGCTGGTCACAAGTGGTGTTCCTCAGGGCTCGGTTTTGGGGCCAGTATCGTTTAATATTTTTATTGATGGTCTGGGTGAGGGGATTGAGTGCACCCTCAGTAAGTTTGCAGATGACACCAAACTAGGTGGGAGTGTTGATCAGCTTGAGGGTCGGAAGGCTCTCCAGAGGGATCTGGACAGGTTGGATCAATGGGATGAGGTTTAATAAGGCCAGGTGCCGGGTCCTGCACTTGGGTTACACCAACCCCCTGCAGCGCTACAGGCTGGGGGCAGAGTGGCTGGAAAGCTGCTAAGTAGAAAAGGACATGGGGGTGTTGGTGGACAACTGACTGAACAGGAGCCAGCAGTGTGCCCAGGTGGCCAAGAAGGCCACCAGCATCCTGGCCTGTGTCAGAACCAGCGTGGGGAGTAGGACTCGGGAGGTGATGGTGCCTCTGGACTGGGCACTGGTGAGGCCTCACCTTGAGGGCTGTGTTGAGTTCTGGGCCCCTCACCACAAGAAAGACATTGAGGGGCTGGAGCGTGTCCAGAGGAGAGGCACCAAGCTGGTGAGGGGTCTGGAGAACAAGTCCTACGAGGAGAGGCTGAGGGAACTGGGCATCATGTTGAGTTTGGAGAAGAGGAGGCTGAGGGGAGACCTGCTTGCCCTCTCCAGCTCCCTGACAGGAGGGTGTAGAGAGGTGGGGGTTGGCCTCTTCTCCCAAGGGAATAACGACAGGAGCAGAGGAAATGGTCTGAAGTTGGGGCAGGGGAGGTTTAGATTAGATCTTGGGAAGAATGACTTTCCTGAGAGGGTGGTCAGGCACTGGAAGGGCCTGCCCAGGGAGGTGGTGGAGTCACCAGGTGGTGGAGTCTGCCATCCCTGGAGGTATTTAAGAAATGTGTAGACGTGGCTCTTCAGGGCATGCTCTGGTGCCTGAGATTGTTGGGTTGTCTCTGTTTGTGGCTGGGTTTTGTTTGTTTGTTTGTTTGTTTTTCTGTGTGGTTGGACTCGATGATCTCAAAGGTCCCTTCCAACCGTGAAGATTCTGTGATTCTCTGATCTTTCAGTAAGCATGAGATTGTTGTGAGGGGCGGCAATCTATTACTCTGTGTGTCTTAGGGGGAGTGTTAACGTCTCTTTCGGTTGCAAAATATTCCCATTTGGGTTAAATGCAAAGGCAAAAAACGCAGCTTCAAGGCTAGCTAATCACTACCCTAATGATATGACTTGTAGGGAAGTTGCAGAATACCTTTCTTCAGAAGGTTTTGAGACAAATTTAGAGAACGGAAAAAAACAAAACCCAAACCTGCCTGAACTGTTAAGCTAGTCTTATCATGTTTCCATGAGTGGGCTTGAATTAAACAATCTTTGGATCCTCTTCCAGCACTACGCCTTTTTTTTCCCCCTTACAAAATTTAACATTTGATCATAGTAGTTGCTATTTTAACAAGAGAGCAGAAATGTAGAAGACTCATTAATGGTTTGCAGTTCCTGACTTACACTTCAAAAAAAAATGGGGAGGAAAAATAATCTTTTTAGGAGGAAGGTAAAACATGTGGAATATTTCAGAAATTTCTGTGATTTTCTAATTTTGCCTTAGTAACAGAAATATTACTGAAAAGAAATGTCTATACCCCATTCCTATTGCAGCCTTACATGCCTGGAAGTATTGCAGCCCCTTGAAGAGCGCAGCATCTGTCAGCTCATCTGAGTTTTGGGACCAGTGGCCCCAGCATTGTGCTGGAGTTTTAAAATGGGGAAAGGCACCTCTTCTGCTGCAGCCTCATTTTGGCAGTAATTCATAGGCCAAATAGGAGCAGCTCTTTTTCTTCCCTCCTTTACTGCTGAATTTTGCTTGTTCAAGAAAACGTAGGAAGGGAAGACTGAATTTCATGCATATCCTTTTTGTTTTCTTTTTTAAGCATATATAAGCAGGGAGTTAAAGAGTCTTTGCAGGTGAGAGAGTTGGAAACATTAAAGTATTCTTGTATGTGCGTTTGGATGTGTCATTATGTGGTATGTAGTGACACAATAACCTGGAAAGCGCAAACTCAAATATTCCACTAGCTCTACTGTGACTAGGATAGATCTTTATTTCTTCTTAGTGTGTAACTGTGTAGTACCTATTACTTATTTATTTTGAACAGGAAATTTTCCTGCCATCTTTTGTAACTCTGTATTTTAGATAGAACAGGAATTAGCTTCTATAAGTGCACTTAATGGTAGCATATGTAAAAATTACTTTCATCTTAATGCATTTAGCACATGGGAGATGAGAATTCGATATCTGCTCTGTCACTTTCCAGCCCACTGGTGAGTGATTAAACTGGATAAAAAGGAGAACTGGATTAAGCTAAACACAAACTACACAAGCAGGTCGATACATGTCTTGAAAGAGTTGGAGATCTAGCACCACAAAAACATCAGCCTCTTTATAGGACCATCTCTATCACCTCCTGAAGAGCCCTGGAGGTCAAGAGCTGCATCAATTTCAGATGTGTAGGTTTCTGGTTTGATTCTGAAGTTTAGAGGCACGAGTGAGGCACATGCTGCACAAACGGAAGATACTGATCCATTATGAGTATCTTACAAAACAGATTTTATTTTAAAAGCACCATATCTGATTGCATGGAAATCTGAAGCCATTTTTTTTTCATCATAGATGATAAACTGTTTAACTGAAAAACTGTTCATTATTATTTCATAGGTGTACTCTACATAGAGGGTTTGTCTGAATGCTGATCTGTTCTGCTTTTTAAGGATTTTCAAGTTACTTCTATTAATGTAAGCTTTAAGATGACTGTGGTTATTTTATTTTTTTAGAAATGAAAAAAATGGTAAGACGACATTTGCTTTTTGGAAAGTCTTTTGCCTTGCTTACTCGAAAAGCTACTTACAGATTTTGTACCATACGTTAGTATTCAGAGATGCACGGTTCAAAAATTGATGAACCTTGAGTAAGTTTTCTGTTTTCTGAAATTTTGTCTAGAGTAGATAGGCCAGAAAGTAATAATTGCAGGCTACTTAAACCATCTGAAGGGTGACTTACAGAATTATTCTGCTATTGTGGGAATATTTCTTGTGAGGGTACAGTGTGACAGTGATTGAATCAACTGAACGCTTCCACAATATTTAAGAATGTGACCCAAGTAATTATCCTGGAGTACATAAATGTTAACCTCGTTTTATTAAACCCATTAGCTTTCGAAAGCAGTTGTGAAAAATGTTGACTTTACAGGTGTACAGTTTCGTAGAGCAAACTGCCTTCAGGGTGATTCTGCAATGGGGTTCATTTTGCAGCATTAGAGCTGACTTGTCATATTAATAGCCTGCACCCGCCTGTGGAAGCCTAAAAATGGTATTGCAGTACTCGGTGATGTACAAAGGACATTGTAGGAGCACTGAGCAATCGTACTGGCATTCCTAGCACAAAATAACCATATTCTTTTTTTTCCCCCCTCTCCCCACAAAAAGGTAGTATGGCAGTATTTGTAAGGGCATATAACCGGCTTTGTAGTGTATAGTGTATATATCATCATGTTGTACACTTTTGATTTCTACTTCAATTTTACTTTCATGCTGTCTGCATGATATTTCTTTAGGAGATGTGCTCACGTCAGCACAGAGCAAAAATGCGAATGGGAATTAAATTGACTTTTCTCTTGTGTATCTTTTTTTTTGTATCGATCACATCATAAACGCTATGTGATAAGTAGGTTTTCATTTTGTGATTAGCTGATAGTTTTATCTTTTTATTGTTTAGCAGGCCTACTTAAAGACCAGCTGATAGACACTGGTGCCATTGCTATATTGTGCAACTTGATTTTTATGCCTGATGTAACTTTATGAGCTCATGTTCATAAATTATTTTGCCTAAGATTTATTGCTGTTCATCTGTGCCGTAGTGCTAGGTAAGGTCTTTAGATCAAAATCTTTATTTGCCCATCTGCTTGTTGTTTAAACATCTAAAGCATTATCTAAATGTTGGTACCTTTGTGATGTTACAATAGCCCTTGGCTTACTCCTGATCTGATCGCTTGTGTGTGAGGTGCTCAGAGAAGAGATGTAAGAAACAGCCCTAAAACTTCATTCACTGTCTAAATAGATAACAGTGGGTAAGGGTGAGGGGAAGCCAGATGCAGAGATAGAAAAGTACTTATCTGGAGTTTTATGGCAAATCCCTGAAAGACAAAAGCTGGGTCAAACCAGAAGCTGGGTCTCCTGCGTCCCATGAATGTCTCCTCTGTCTTCGTCCTTCCCCAAGGAAGCATCTGTGTGTTGTGGGAAGTGCCTTAGCGAACCTATTTTATGCCTCTTGTGCTACAGCAGCTCCGTCCCCTTACCGAGCCTGCATCTTCTCTCCCTTCTCCCCGCACGTGTTGGCCATTTCGGTGCCGCTCTGCTTCCCAGCCCTGCCCGAGCATCCCCTCCCCACCCACCGCTGGGGATGGCTTCGGTCCTGGGCAGCACCTTTAACGTTATTTAACGTTCAGCTCTTGGGTTTCTGCGCATCTCACCGGCTTCATCCGTGCCCTGCTTAGGAGTCTCCCTGCTTCGTTGCCGGTTGCTGTTAACTGCATTTGCAATCTGAATTATTATTTTTTCTTCTACCTCGCGTTTCAGGCATCTTTGTTATGAACTTGTGTTTAGTTTACGGAGTATTGAGTTTCTTTTTTTACGTCTAAAATGTCTGTCCCTGAGACTCGGTAGTTCTTGCAGCGCTTATTCTACATAAGCCTGTCGTGTTTTACACAGGACTGTTTTCTTGGCATTTTGGCAAGTCTTGCAGCTTACCTTACAGTCCGTTGTCCCGTGTCCTCTCCTTTCAACCTTCCTCTGGAAACCTTCTGCGTTGCTTTTTTGTCGCATTTGCTGCGGACCGTGTGCCACCTCTGGATCGAGACAGCTAAAAAAACCCAATAAATAAATAAAATCTTCTCTCACTTTTCCTGTCACGCTGCACCAACCCTCTCGTGGCTCCCTTTAATCTTCCACGTCATATTCAAGTACCTTGCTTTGAAAAGTCCACGTGGTAGTGCCCTCGTCTGACACACTGCATCCGTTGGCTCTCTACCTACGTTCCTCCCACAAAGGCAAAACACCTTTTGAGTCTCCCAAGTTGTTAAATGCCAGCCCGTTTCCCCGGTTGCCATGTATTTCCCTTCTGCTAAATGTTATGCGTTAAATACCTGCTGTCTCCTCAGGAGTGCTTCTGTGGTGCTTTGCAGAATCGAAGTAATACCGTTGTAATTTAAGCCTGTTTTGGTAAACCCTTCAGAAACCTTCTGCTGTATAGAAAGTAACTGATTAAATCAGAAATCAAGCACTCGATGAACTGGTTAAAAAGAGAGTGGAGTATGTTGGGAAGATTAACCTCTACTTTAGTTTAATTTCTGCTTTAGGTTGTGAACTCCTTTAGCATGAGAACAGCCCTTGGTTTTTGTATCAAAACTAAGAGTTGTCAGGCTGCTCCGTGACACGGCGCATGCAAGAAGATTTGAAAAAGCTCAAACCAATCATTTGGTTTTTTGCAAAAAGAAAAATCCCAGACCTGCTTAGAGAAATGGTGAGGAGATCTCTCTTGTGAGTGACACACCAAAACTCTTTCCCAAGTTCAGCAGAGGAGATGCTCATAGTAAGGCCCATGACAAGTCACCAAGATTATTGGGAAGGCCAAATAATGGGATTGGGAATGTCTGTATTAATAAGAAGCTCAAAATGACGGCCAAACAAGAGCAGAGAATGACTTGGAATGATGTAAATACATTCTCTAATAATGTGTTTTGTTTTTGGGTTGTTCAGGACAGCACAATTACCTGTGTGCGGGAAGGAATGACTGCATAATTGATAAGATTCGGAGGAAGAACTGCCCAGCCTGTCGATTACAGAAATGTCTGCAAGCTGGAATGAATTTAGGAGGTAAGCAGAATATTAATAGTTTGGTCTCTTAATTTAATTAGGCAAAAACATTGGAAATGTGCAGCCTTTTTATAGTTCTGGCAGCTGCATAATCTCAAAAGTTTAAGGTGGAATTATCCTGTAGAAGTGCTTAGTAGCTAATAAACTCTATTGTCATTCTAAATCAGATTTTTGAGATATGTATTTTATGGCTCAGAAAAAAGAAAAGTGGGTGTTTTATGATGACAAGTAATTTTAGTGGAATCTCATATAGCTAAAAATGTTAAGGTTTCAAGTATTGCGTGCTAGATTTTTTGGTGATGAGCATTCTCTCAAAACCCAAAAAACATTTTACACCATCATGAAAGCAAATTCACACATAGTGACACCTCTCAACTTTTTTTTGTTACTTATTCAACGTTTATATTGATTTATTTCTGTGACTGTTCAGGTATGCTGTAATTTTGATGATGTTGCTCCTTTGTTCATATACCAACAACAAAAAGGCAAAACCTTTTCTTAATAATTACCAAAAGCTGGTTGAAAACAGTATGAGAGCAAAACTTGGAATATTTTTTTTTTCCCGTTGTTTCGGTTCTTCAATTGTAGCGTCTACACAATTCTGGCTGTGCTTCAATGGGGGTCTTGTTTCAAGTAATCACCTGAGCAAATTGTGTTGCAAATCACTTTTTCCCATCAGTCTTAAGTTTATTATATGGTCCGTGAATGGGGGTTTGGATACTGCTGGAGGTCCTTTCCCTGATGCGCAGGGTGACCCTTCCTTTAGAGTGTTTTCACTGCGCCAGAAAATTACAACACAGTCACATTAATTCCTCCAGATCATTTCCTATCTCGCAATTTGCTTTTTATCCTCCTGGACCTATTCTTTTAGTAGCTTAGTTTAGTTCTACAGACGGATTTAGCTGCCTGTCTTTTATAGGTTATATGCAAAATCCTGGATCTTGCCTGCTGCTGGGAACCTTTTTCTACCTCCCAGACTGCTTTTTCTGTCTTGTCTCCTGGCAGAAATACTTAAGCAAGTCGCTTCTTACTTCTTTGAGGAGAAGTAGCCCTGTTAAGATCTCTTTTCCACCCCTTTCCCCAGTTTGTGATGCTGCATTGCCCCCTTGCTTCTCCTTCCCAAAGGAAAACGGGGCCAGATCTTGGCATGCTGAGAGGGTGATGTCTTTTTTTCTTTTTTTTCTTTTTCTTTTTCTTTTTCTTTTTCTTTTTCTTTTTCTTTTTCTTTTTCTTTTTCTTTTTCTTTTTCTTTTTCTTTTTCTTTTTCTTTTTCTTTTTCTTCTCCTTTTTCTTCTCCTTTTTCTTCTCCTTTTTCTTCTCCTTTTTCTTCTCCTTTTTCTTCTCCTTTTTCTTCNCTTTTTCTTTTTCTTCTCCTTTTTCTTCTCCTTTTTCTTCTCCTTTTTCTTCTCCTTTTTCTTCTCCTTTTTCTTCTCCTTTTTCTTCTCCTTTTTCTCCTTCTCCTTCGACTTGATGATCTCAAAGGTCCCTTCCAACCATGAGGATTCTGCGATTTCGATCTGCACTATTGAATGTAGCAAGGGGAGCAGAACAGCACCTTTGTTTTGATGAATCCGGAGTTTTCTCCATGACAGTAGCTCCTTCTTCCCAAAAAAAGGGTGCTGAAAATGCGTGTGGAGCAGGAAGGCCAGGTCCCTGGAGTCCTGGAAACTTTACTGCAGGCTTTTCCCAGTGGTTGGCACAGGGCATCCTCTGTCGCAGTGCCAGCAGAGCTCCTGCAAGCCTGCCTCCCTGGAGGGGAGTGTGTGTGTGTGCCCAGCACCCCAGCAAAACACAGGGCTGCCGTCCCACTTGATAACCTTTGGAAACAGAAGCATGTGAGGCTCCGTCTGCGGTGTCATGAGTTCATGACTGTGATTTCCTGGGGTGTTGCAGAGGACGTGTCCACACTGCTGTCTATAAAAAAACAAAGGAGGGGGATAAACTTTGCTTGAGTGGGTTGCTTTTTTGGTTTGTTTTTTTTTTTTTTTTTTGCTGTTTGTGGGGTTTTTTTTGTTTGTTTTTGGTTTTTTTGTTTAATTGGCCGAAATGCTGGAAATGGGGAATGCACTGAATAGTCTTCCCTTGTGTTGGAGCTTGGTAGTCCGCTGGAAATTGCGATCAGTGATCTGCATTTAATGACCTAGAAGGCCAAGTCTGCCTGTGCAGCGTACGGTTTAGCTGTTCTGGTGATGATCTTCATGTAGAGAGGTGGAATTCTCATTCTGGATTTGATCCCTTTATGCCACGTAAAGGAGCTAAAATGGCCCGAAAAGGTCCTTCCATCACTGCCGTGAATGAGATGTCTGGGGAACGGCTCTGGATGTCAACGCAGTATGGTGCCTTCTGTGTGGTCCAGGAGAGAAAGGCCAGGTTGGGGGTAGAGGGGAGGACTGCCAGAGAGAGGTGAAGTTCCTGCAGGCCAGAGACAGCATTTAGAGGGTCCCAAAGGCTGCCAGGTTCTGCCTTTGAGCCAGCCCAGCTCTGGCAATACCTGTTGGTAGCCTAAGGCCATTTGCTGCTTCGGTCATCCTTCTTCCCCGAGTGTGAGGTTTGCATCGGGCATCTATGGAGGAGCAACACAGCATCTTTGAATTGGACTAGGAGAAGGATCTGGGAGTCCTGATGGATAGCAAACTCTCCATGAGCCAGCAATGTGCCCTTGTGGCCAAGAGGGCCAATGGAATCCTGGGCTGCGGAGGGAAGAGTGTGGCCAGTAGGTTGAGGGAGGTCTTTCTCCCCCTCTGCTCTGCACTGGGGAGGCCACAGCTGGAATCCTGCGTCCAGTTCTGGGCTCCCCAGTTCAAGAGAGACAGGGAACTGCTGGAGAGAGTCCAGCGTAGGGCAACCAAGATGATGGAGGGATTGGAGCATCTCCCTGATGAGGAAAGGTTCAAAGAGCTGGGGTTCTTTAGCCTGGAGAAGAGGAGGCTGAGAGGATTTAGACTTCTTTTATTATCTATGCTTACAAGTTCCTAAAGGGTGGGTTGAAGGATGATGGAGCTGGACTCTTGTCAGTATTTTCTAGCGATAGGATGAGGGGCAATGGGCACAAGGTGGAACATGTGAAGTTCCATTGAAATATGAGGAAAAACTTTCCGGTGAGGGTAGCAGAGCCCTGGAAGAGGCTGCCCTGGGAGGGTGTGGAGTCCCCTTCTCTGGAGATCTTCGAGACCCACCTTGATGCAGTCCTGAGTGATGTGCTCTGGACAATCCTGCTTTAAGAAGGGAGTTGGACTAGAGGATCCCTAGAGGTCCCTTCCAACTCTGACAATTCTGTGATTCCATGACTTCATTTTGGGAACTTCCATCTGCTATTGCAGGGGGGTTTCCGATAGGGTGGAGATCATCACGAAAGCGGGGGAAACGGAAGGAAGAGATATTAATGCTTGTTTGAAAATAGTCATTTCTCTTCATATAAGTTTCCAAGGTCTGGCATTAAATAACATTTTTTCATAATTAGCTTGAGTAGACTACATTCATATTACTCTGAAGATACATTGTAGCTTATAGTTCCATGTGGTCAGCCTAGTTTTGCCGAGAATATGGATGACTCCAATAAAAAATGTGGACTTTTACCTGTGTCTAATTTGGATTTATAGGCAAAATGTGTAAGTATTTTGTTAGGCAGTGTGATCAGTAAGGAGCTGGAGGAAAACGAATTTATAAATGCAATTTAGTTTAAGTCCTATTTGCAGCATAGTACTCTCTATAGCTGAGTCACACTGCACAGTGCTGTGCTCTTTGTGCAGTAGATCTAATTTAAGCTCTCACCCTCCAAATGGAAGCAAAGATAAACACAAAAAAAAAAAACCCAAAAAAAAAACCCAAAAAAAAACTGAAACCAACCAAACTATGTGTTTGGTTTGTGAGAAATAGAGTAAGATGATACATAAAAAGGGTCATAAGCATGGCTTAGGGCTGTAATGTATGCAAGTTGCTGAAGCCATGGACATTTCTTTTCCATTTGTACATAATTATAATGCTTTATCCCCTCATTTAGAAAAAAAAAAAACCAACCAAAAAAACCCCAACAAAGAAACCTCCCGTTGATCTAGGAAAAATGTTGCCTTAGGGAACAAGGTACTGTCTCCCATGGGCTGGAAAAGAAGTTGCTACTCTCCTTTGAGGTCTACAGATGGGGGTGAAAGACCCCAGGCTGCCACCCAGCTCCTCCCAGTTACTGCAACGGGGTGTCTGTAAAACCCATTCTGTCACTTGAAAGTTTTGTGATTGTCTTCCTACTGTTAACTGAAGATATTACTCCCTGTAGTGGAAAACTGGAAATCAGAAAGAGTTCCCATGTTTCCCACAGCACATTTTTGCACAATCCCCAGTTAATCTACTGACCTTTTTTCTTTGGTGCTTTTTTTTTTCTTCTTTTGGTTATATTCTTTTTTTTTTT
>VXAK01021022.1:131483-143154 GCA_013399435.1 Arenaria interpres
AAGAACACTTTAAAAATGTTATTTCTTCTGTTTACTGTGTCAAAGTGTTACAGGTTTGTTTTGATGGCATATCTTCTACTTCCCGGTATGCTAACATTTTTTCTCTAAATAAATGTTTTGATGTGTGGCAGCATGCCATGCTTTAAGCACCTTTTAAAAAATATGTGTAATTCAGTGATAGAAAATACACCTTTTCATGAATGCTCAACCAAAATAATTTGGCAGTTTTATTGTTTACCTCCTCTTTTTGTTTGTTGAAAAATAGGAGTATTTTCCAAGCTTTTATGTCCTCTAATAATCTTTAGAAAATTATTCATCTAGTCAGGAAATAATTTACCTAATTATGTTCTTTTCTCAGTTTTTGTTTTGACTTTATAAGCAGCATCCACAACCTGTAATTTCTGCAAAGCTGAAGTTGCCCAGTACCGTGTTAATTTATCCTCCTTATTTCTAGAAAGTATGTGTGTGCGCTGCAGACAGACGTATCCCTTTGGCGAGCAGGACTCCAAAACTTTTTGGGGAATCATAGTTTGTTTGTTGTTGTGGCGTTGTTGTTTTTTTTTTTAAACTCCAGTGCCATATGCTAGACTTAATTATTGGAAGAGATTCAGAGTGAGCAACTGCACTATGAAGGTATGCTGGCCCATTTTTGGTTTATGCTCTTTTCAAGATTTCTGTAATTAATTTTCAGTTAATTATGGACCAGAATGACTCCGTGAATTGTGAAGTTTCTTCCAGCATACGCTGTGATCAGATTTGTCGAGTCTCTCACTTCCACACGAGACATTTTCGTTTGACTCCCACCTCGTGCTGCTGTTCCTTAGTCGTGTCTGTCCCCACGGCAGCACCGGTGGGGGGGTCGCGGTGAGACCCCCCGAGAAGATCCTTCTCCTGCCATGTCATGTGCCACACATGCTTAGAGGACACAGAAGTGTTGAGAGGTCTCTGCCGTGTAGGACTGTAATCCTTTCCTCCCTCAGCTCCCACATCGAACACCGCTAAGACTTACTGGTACTGGTCTCCCACAACAGTGAGAAGCAGCTTGCTGGAGCACCCTTTGGATATCGAAGGGAAATAAAATAGATTTCACCTTGCAAATCGCATAGTTTCATCGCTCTGTCTGCAGAGACTGCCTGTGAAATTCGAGTCTTGGGTTTGCATACATTTACATACGTAAGACCCTTCATGCACAAGATGCTTTATGTGATTTATAGTCTTCACTTGCAGATATCCTTGTTTTTTATACATTAAAATATTGGAATAATCTGAAAAATAGATTAAGTGAGAGAATCGGTAATAAGATACAGTACTTCACCTTTTTGCCCAGCTTTCCATTTTCTGTTTAATAACTCATACTAGTAGGGATTTAAAACTGCGGTATTATTTTCAGTTAGTGCAGCTTATGTGGTTTATATTGTCAATGCTCCTGTGTTTTTGAGAAAAAGTAATAGGGAGAAAAGAGAAAAAAACCATGAGTATTAGAAAACTCAAAACTAAGACAAACTTAAATATAGCAAAAGTGTATCCTCTTGGTTTTCTTAAAAAATTTCTACCGACTTTATACAAACAAAGGTTTCATAAATTTGAAAGGAAAAAGAAAATCCCTGCATATCAGAAACCAAAGCAGTCTTGTGTACATGCATGGTTAACTTTTACTTTTCATTTAAACTTTAACTGCAAATTATTTTGAAATGCCCATTAACTTTAACTGCATTTTTATTTGCGTTTATTACATAGCATTTTCTTCTGAGGGAATATAGTCACTTTTGCTTTAACTTGAACGTTCAGCTGGGTTTGTGTCAGTTCTTCGAAGAGACTTTTACCGACATACAGCAGTATATTAAAGTTATTTTGGGTTTTGTGAAGCAAAACCTCATGGCGTCAATTTTTCTCGCGTTTTAGCTGGACAGCTTAGTTGTGGTACCTGCCAGTGTCTAGTTTATCATTACGGTAGTTTCAAAGAACATTCGTATTTTTCAAGTTGTGACAATTTTCTGAAAACAGTTGTGTTAGAAATCCATCAAGTTGTGAGGTTGTGTTAAAGTCTGTGCTTTCTCTTAGCAGAGAAGTGAAGCACTGATTTACCTGCTTCTATTGGCGTGTACGGTGTGTTGAGCCCGAGTGAGTAGCGTAACCTTAAGACGTAGCCTGCAACCGTGCTACCTTGTGCTGTGATTTGGTGGGGTCTCCCACATGGTCTCGTGGCTGTACTCCTGAGAGGGATCAGCAGGGAAATTCGTGTTGCTGCGTGGAGTCCGTGTTGGTGGCTCTTCAGAAGACGACAACCTTTTACCTGAGTAAGGGTCAGGTGTTCTTAAGGCGCTGCTGTTGCTGCACCACCCCCACACACACACCTCGTGAATATATATTTAAAAAAAAAAATAAATTAAAAATCAGTTCTACTCTTTTGGTTCTCGTAGGAGCTAATTTGTTCAGCAATGAACTTTTCCTACTTTTGTGTCCATCTTCCTCCATATTACAAGATAATGCTCTTGCAGTGCTTTCAATGTGACTCTAACTTTTCAACTTGAACCGTCCTCAAGAATACTGTAGATAACTATCACAACAGTCACTTCGCACAACTATTAAGAAACTACTTGGAAACGGTGATTAAAAATGCAGGATTTTGAAGAGGGCTGGTAATGTCAGAGTAATCTCTCGGGCATCGATTTAAAAAACAGTATTGAAAGCTTGTCCTTGTACTTTGCATTTTGCTGGTGATTTTATTTTGCCTGTGGTGGCAGCTCAAGAAGACGCACTGCAGTAGTGGAAAAGCACACTGCTCACATCCTTGATCAAACTCCTAATCGGGTCCATGTTCTCAGTCCTCCTTTGTTTTTCCAAGTTTTTCTTCAGCTCTGCCTTCTGACGAGCTCCCAGCTGCCAGCAACGTTTGTCTTTCCTCCAGGAACAGCCTTTCAGGCTTTTTGGCACAGCTCCGCTCAACTCCAGACTGCCCTGTTTTATCTGCTGGACCTTCCGTGGTACCATTCCGGGCAGAACACCACCCTTGGTTGCCAGCCTCGCAAAGGAGCTGCAACTTTTCTGGGCTCCTGCTGGGAGTACGTGTCCCAGCCTGCCTGGTGTCGCACGGCAGCGCTGTGTGCATGCAGGCTGTATGGGTTTTTTTCTGATTTCAGCAGTGTACAGCACTACTCTTCTGCCAGGCATTTGCTGGCTGGCTTGCGTGGATGCCCCGTGCAGTGCCCATGAGCTTTTTTTAAGCTTTTCTGTCTGTTGTCAGGGCTCCAGCTTTCGCCTCCAGGATGCTCCCAAGGTAGATGACTTTTGTGGCCTCTTGATTCCCCAGGACCAAGGCTCACCCCCTTTTTTCCCTGCCTTGTGCCCTTGCACACCTCTTCTCTGTCCTGTAGGCCATTTCAGTATAACAACCTTATTTTCCCCAGAACCCTGAAATGAATTGCTGTTTATCTTTTTTGCTCACACAGTTGCATAAAAGCAAGCAAGCCCGTAACGCCTCGCGTTCATTGCTTTTTCTCATCGTGCAGGAGCAGACCAGAGTGCTTCAGCATTTCTGAAATCTGTTACACACGGCTTTTGGTGATGTTTTGTTTTTTCCTGAATGACCAAAAGACCATGCTTCCTTCCGCAGTGCTCTAAGTCCATATGCTTTTTACTCTTCCCCACCATAGAAGTGTAGTCTCTGCTATGAAGGCATGCCTGTGTCCCTCATTCCTCTTTCCAGAGCTGCTGGTTACTGCCAGAGCCCTTCTGAAACCTCCCGCTCTGGTCTGTGGTGGTGCCTTTCCATTACTCACTTCCCCATCACTGCAAGAAGCTGTAGGAGAAGGAGGAACTTGTCCTTTTAGCTTCTGCTGAGCCATTGCTTCAGAGAGTTTCCACCTGAGTAAGAGGGCATGAAGATTTAGCTTGCCACACCGAACACGACCTTGGCCAAAGTATGGTGGGCTCACTGTGCTGAATAGTGGGTTTTGTTAAAACCCTTCTTAGTTGCCTGCAAGTGTGCTGTGGACCAATTTGGAAGAGCCTGGAATAGAGCAATGAGAGTGATCAGCCGTCTTGAGAAGTTGACAGGCGGGGATGGGTTGAGTTACTTGGTATTGTTTAGGCCAAAAAAAGGCTGGAGGGAAAGGCAGCAAGTGTTGCTTTAGCAACAAGCGTTGGTAAAGAGAAAAAAGGAGATGGTCTGCTTTCCATGTCTGTGAAAAGCAGGAGAAGAAGTAATGAGCAGGAAGGAAGATGCAAGTGAGGAAATGGAAAAGTATCTGTTACTGTAAGGCCAAGGGAGCACTGGAATAGGTGGTCTGTGGGCAAGATGTCTGTCATTGAGCGTCTTAAAGATCAGATAAGACAAGCATTTGTCAGAAGTGATGAGGGTACAGTTGGCTCTGGTCTGAGCAAGAGGATGGATCATGCGACTGTCCCAGGTCTCTTCCCAACTATGATTCATAGCAGGTAAGAGTGGACTTTAGCTAGATAAATTGTGTGCAAAACAAAAAAAAAGTGAGAATGTTACTTCCATGTACAAAAGACGTCTTATATTTTGAGGTCAAGGGTCTTCATTGAATGAGCTATTCTGTATCTCTCCCCTCTGTGCGACAGTATGTTTTGAAGAAGCAATGATGCTAAGACTATGCAAGTCGTGTTCTTTCTTCTGACATGGTGTTGCTTTTTTGATTGCTACTTTGGCACTTCACAGGTTTTAAATTGACTCTGGAGCTGTGGTTTACTCTAGTAATGTCACAAGAAAAATTCATTCCATCACAGATTGTGCCTCAGCACGTGAATCTGTTGCTCTTTCCCCTTGTCCTCTCGTATGTACTTTGCTTCAGAATTACCTTAGTAACTTGTATTTTGTTTTGGATCTTGTTTCCTGCTTTTTTCCCCACCAGTTCCCACGTCCATGCCTTTCCATTTTTGGTATCTGTGTTTTGCTAAAAGGAGTGTGGGAAGTGGCAAGGATACCTGGCTCAACAAGCAGGCTTTGGAGTTCGATGTTAGTAGAAGGAACAATCCACAGCAGGTTATGAAGGAAACCTTGAGCACACTTAAAGCCTTAGAAATACACAACAGGCAAGAAGGTGGTGTTTAACAAAGGTGAAGGCACCGATTGGAGCCATCCAGTACCATACATCTTCCTGCAAACTGATGCTGGTGATTTGTGTGCTTTTGGGGTTCTCTGCCATCAGTTTTCCCATTTCCTCCAATGCTGTAACGTTTTAGTAATGGAAATCATCTTCCCTGCATAATATCCCGGCAGAAGGTGCAAGGGTAGGAATATTGTAGAACCTGAGCTCACAAGACCACTAACCTACCCTGAATGGACAGTAAGGGGATTTGTCAGTAGGGAATAGAGAAGCTACTGATGTGGGTCTACTCTCCTGCCCTCAAAACCATGCAGTTGTCATACTGGAAAGAAAGAGCCGAGGAATCACAGAGTCACAGAATCATATAGGGTTGGAAGGGACCTCTGGAGATCATCTAGTCCAACCCCTCAACTTGCATGTGGCTTCTGGGTCTGTCTGCACATGGGACCCAAGCACGTTCAGGCGTGTCATTTAGACCACCGCTTAGAGAGGCAAGTCTCCATTTTGGTCATTGCTGACATTTCATACACAGCTACTTCAACTTCAGGAGAATTCAGAAATGTGCCACGCCGTCAGTCACAAGGAGATAGGCGGTTTCATTCACTTGGATGATACATATAGGGGTGATATTGCAGGGTTGCATTTTCCCTGGAAAGGTGGTTAATATCGCTTACAGGGTGTTTCACTAATGTGCAGGGTGATTTACTAAAGCAGGAGATTAACATGGTTGTATTCTTTTTTGTTTTTAATGACTAATCATGGACTGGATGGTGAAAAATATGGCTGAGATGACTGCAGAAGATAAACAGCCAGCTTGTATTTCACAGAGAGCGTTGCTGTTCTGGGGAGCAGAGTAGATGATTTCTAGAAGATGAGGGACAGACCAGCAGCATTGAATATATTAAGAATAAGGTCATTTGAGAGAAATCTGAGGTTGATAAAAATTGAGGATATGGAAATATCCTCAATTGAAAGGATGAGGGACTTGGGTCATTTTTAGTCTGGAGAAGAGAAGGCTGAAGGGGCATCTGATCAATGCTTATAAATACTTAAAGGGAGGGTGTCAATAGTATGGGGCCAGTCTTTTCTCAGTGTTGCCCAGGGACAGGACAAGAGGAAATGGGCACAAACTTGAATATAAGAAGTTCCATCTAAACTTGAGGAGGAACTTCTTTGCTGTGAGGGTGGCAGAGCCCTGGCAGAGGCTGCCCAGGGAGGTGGTGGAGTCTCCTTCTCTGGAGACATTCCAAACCTGACTGGACACGTTCCTGTGCAACCTGCTCTGGGTGGATGTGCTCTGGCAGGGGGTTGGAGTAGAGGATCTCCAGAGGTCCCTTCCGACCCTATGTGATTCTGTGATTCTGGTAAATCATGCAGGTGAGGAGACA
Source organism: Arenaria interpres (assembly GCA_013399435.1). NCBI lineage: Eukaryota > Metazoa > Chordata > Aves > Charadriiformes > Scolopacidae > Arenaria > Arenaria interpres. The sequence continues at coordinate 137,941 of VXAK01021022.1, forward strand.
AAGTATCTCAAGTTTTTGTTATTTGGGAAAAATACAAGTGGGGATGGGGGTGTGTTACCACGTAAGCCAGAAAGACTGCAGAGGGAAGTGCAGCACTTACCAAGATGAGTTCTAGTAATAGTAGAACTATGAGAACAAAAGTTCTTATTAGTAGAACTATAAGAACAAAAATTAAACATTTAAAGCGTGGCACACTCTTTATTTAGCACGGAGTGGAAGCAGGAGCACTCAAGATACAGGATGAGAGGTGCTGCGGCAGAGTTTGCTTATCAACGCTTTTGAAAAAACTCTGAAAAGCTTCTTGAGCGTTCTTCGTAAATGTGGAAAGGAGATTTCACACACGGTAAATGTCTACAGGACTGTATCAGGGGCAATCAGGATGGCTTAGTGTTATGATCAGGATGAAGGGTGAATAAATCATGGAGCAGAGTTAGCATTGGGTATCAACCCAAATAAAAGCAAGAGAGAAGACTTGGACGAGCAACGCCTGCAGAAGGTTGGATGTGAATGGGTGTCTTGGGAGGGAGGTTGTTGCTTGGCACAGGGCAGAAACCAGCGATCATAGCCAAGAGCATTCAGTCTGGTATGGTGGAAGATTTCAAAATCTGTTTCCCTAACTTTGTTTTTAACCAAATTATTACCGTTGCTGGCAGTTCAGACTGCTGATGTTTCATTGCTGCAGGTGACAAATACTGGAATTGGAGGTGAATTACTCTTTGCATTTGTTGTTGGTATTTTACTTCCAGTCTTTAAATCTATTTGATGAATAGTCAAAACTACTGATGCATTTAGTAGACAAAGCTTAGCTCAAAAATCATTTGCCATACATTTGAAGAATGAATAAATAATCAGTAAAATATGAGTTTTGGGAGCATCTGAAAAGAACTGATTAAGATTGGCTTTCATCAACATTATAATTTTCTTTTGTAAGCTTTTTTTTTAAGGCTTTGTTTATTGGATGATTTAAATATTTAGTAAATACATTTCTTTTGAAATTAATGAAGAAGTACAAGAGGGAGTTTTATATACAAAGAATGTTAGCTGTGGGACTGTATTATGTCAGCTTGGGATTTTATATGAAATATATGTGGGGGAAATTTTCATACTTTAGCCATTTCTCATTAAAAAGCTTTATCAAAAACAGCTTGATTTGATTTTAACAGGAAACCACTAATTGGCATTTGGTAAAAGTTGTTCCCACACGGGGAGGAGTACCCCTATGAAACTGTTATTTTTCAATTAATTATCACTTTGAGGATTGCTGAGAAACAAGCAAATGTGTTAGACATTTTCCCTGACAACCTAAATATTCCTGTAAAATGCACTTTGGAACTCAGCTTTCTTTTGTCACTTTTGTCCGCTCTCTCTTCATGAATGCATAGCCTGAAGCTCGGCGCAGCTGAAAAAGGGATTAGTTCCCTCTGTCTCTTACCCAAACCCTCCCCAGTGCCTTCCCTTCTTGATTGCTGTGGACATCACTGTCCCACTCATCAGACAAGTAGGTAACCTGAGCTTCAGCGTTTTGAGTCAGACCTCAAAATATGCAAGATTGCATCTGGGCTTTCAGCTTTCACCTTAGTTTTTCAGTGATGGCTTCTGTGCCATCTTTGCAAGGCTGCTTCTTTTACCTGTGCTGCAAAGGCCATCCCTGTGAGCAGATCTCCCTGGCTATGGCTCCACAGTCCTGCGTGGAAAAGCCCGTGCACTACAGAGGAACCGTGTCTGTTCCATGGGATGTGCACAAGGGCTGTAGTGAGGTGCCACCTCCCTGTAGGTGTTTGTATTTGGCTGCTCAGTACCTCTAGCCGTGAGTACAATCAGAAGGAAATGAAGAATTCTCATTAAAATATGATAAGATTTCTCATTAACTGGGTGGGTAATTACTTAAAATAGGATTCTCCAAAAGTAGCTGTCAGTGGTTTGCTGTCACGCTGGAAGGGCATCTGAAGCAGGGTCCTTTTGAGGGTCACTTCTGGGCCTACAATTTTACCAATTACTTGCCTAGCAAAGTAAAGAGTAAATCCATAAATCTACAGATTTGGAAATTCTCTGTAGCCAGAATCAGAATTCAAAAGCATCTTCACTTCTAGTGTCCGAAACCAACATGATAGCATTTTCAGGGTAGTGCAGAGGGTTATGTTGAGAAGTTCAAGTTGAGGTATGCAAGAATGAAATGCCTGAGAGCAGCTGTTTAGAGACTGCAGGGAAGAAAAAAGTACGGTTCCGTGATGATTGTGTGGTTGAATTCAGAGTCGGCGATGTAAAATTGTTGCAAAAACAGGGAAGTCTGGTTTGATACTAAGGCATTATTCCGTTCTTGGCAGAGCTGGCAAGTTGCGGGCTTGGTGATTTGCGTCCGGTTTTCAGCAGGGCTGGTCAGGGTGGTGGGGATGGGGCAACCTTAGGAAATTGTCACCTACCTTCCTGTGCCACTTGGCAGGATTAGCAGGGACCTGTGTCCTTCTTGGTGGACGTGTCTCTCATCTCTTTTTGAAGATCACCAGTGTGGGAGTCTCTGCTGTGTCCCTTGATAACCTATTCCAGTTTTTCACAGACCCTTTCATTTAGAAAGTGTTCCTTAGCATCTAAACCGAATCTTCCTGAAATTCTCTATCGTGTGCCTGAAGAAAGGTGTATACAGACTAGAAACCGCCCAAAGCAAAACAAGGATAATAAGAAGCTTAGGAAAAAAAACATAAATCTGTGAGGAAGGGTTGAAGAAACACAATTTATTTTGGTGTAAAAGAGAGAAACATAGTAAGAAGGGCATGATACCAGTCTTTCAATAGAAAAAGTGGTGTAAAAGAGGGGACGGGAATGATAAGTTGTTCTTTATGGCCACTGGGGGAATGATAAAGGGAAATCAACTTTACTGCAGAAAAAATGATGCAATATAATAGATGTTGGAGGAGAAATGAATGGTTAGATGTTGGAAGAGCGTGGAGGATATTACAGAATTCCCTTTAGTGGAGATTAATAAGATACTGGGTTGGGCAAAGTGTAGCTGGTCCTGCTCAAAGCAAGAGGATAAACTGCTTCACATAGGTTGTTTCTGTGCTTTGCGTTGCTGTACTGGAGCAGCATTGCACTGCATTGCTTATTAGAATCTCTTCCAAACAAAGCAAAATGCCAACATTTCGGAAATTGGTGTATAAGTAAGCAAAGTAATAAGCAGGAAATATTTACCTAGTTACAGTCTGTTTTATTAGTAGTTTAAATTTAACCTGAATAAAGAACCAGGATGTGTTTGAAGGAATCCAGTGAAAATAGTGTACAATTATGGAGACTGAAATGTGCATTAGAAGCTTTTTCTTTCATCTGTGCTGTAGCTGCCTTTTTGGTATACAGAATGTGAACCAAGAACAAGAATAACATTTATGGATGTGCTTGAATCTTTGCAGGGTCTGACTGAAGGCCAATAAAATGTGACATACCCGCAGATCAGACTTCATGCACATTTATTCCTTGTCTTTAAGATGTCCAATCCTGTCAGATTAAAGCGTTACTTATTAATTAGTAAGCAGTTGTGAATGATGTTGGCAATGCCAAACTATGTCATTATTTCAGTTATGCCTACCAATTCATTCTACTGAACTCAATCATTGGCTTTGAACTTGTTCTCCAGTAAAAGCTTGCTTCTGCTGGTGGGGGATAAGAAATTAGGAAATTTCCATTGCTTTGTTAATTAAACTATACTGATTCTTCAGGCTCATGGCTTGTGATACTGTTTTCTATCACTCTCTGTCTCCTTTGGGTCACAGCTGTCAGCAACAGATTTTAAAATTCATTTTGCTGTGTGAAGGGCCAGACCTTTATTTTCTTCCTCACCAGCTTTCCTTTGTATATCTAGACAAACTACTTGGTCTCTTCAGCATGTCCCAAATGCCACTGCAGAAATCACCCTTGAAAGGCCACTGCTTTGCAAGAACAAAGTCCTTTTGGTAGTGTGCCTTACATGATAATCTTGTGCTCTCCTTTTAAGTTCCTCTACAACTTGTCCCTTGCTTCAGTAGTTGCTCTTCATTTCCTTCCCCTCCCGAGTCTGTCCAGTCAAACCAGTGAGTCATCCGCTTCTCGGTGTGTCTCCCGGGTTTGTACGTGACCCTTCCTCTTATGCATGGGTCACTTTTTTTGACGTTCTTCATCTACTGCTGCTCTACCTGAAAAGCAGTGGTTTGCTTCCCAGAGTGGGTAGTTGGTTTATGGAAGCTTTAGGGTCCTGTCTTGGTTGTTCCTTTCTTTTCTTTCTTTCCTTGAAGAAGAAAAGGTGCATGCCTAAATGCACTTTGTAGAGCAAATGGGATGCTGCTGTAAGATCTTGTTTGCGTTACTGCTTTTGACTTTAATTGCATGCGTTTGCGTGCATATGTGTGTGTATATATATAAAATGTCTGTGTTATTATCTAGAAATTTCTCAGCAAAATCTCATAGCCATTGTGCTAGACACTTAAGTGAAAAAATGTCTGTACCAAGATAGCTCAAAATTTTCATATATGTCAAGATACAACAGATTTGGGGGAAGGGAAGCACTATTTGTGGTAGCAGTAAAATAGCTAATGAGAACAGATGTCAGCTCACTGAAGTAAGTGAGGCAAAGGCACCAGGCAAACGTGATGAAAAGATTCAGAGGAGGAAAAAGTGGCATTTTGATGGAGCATTTGTCTATACCAAGGTGGAAGCAAGTGACAAAGCGTGTATGCTCAGAGGAGAGTCCACCCAAAGGCTGCCTCAAGGGGAGAATTGGCAGCTTGATCCTTTGGTGACTCTGGTGTGGTGGGAGGCCATAGGTGGCTTATGGAGAGGAGAGGCAGGTGGCAGTGGAGGGGTTTGTGGGGAAAGCCCTCAAGCGTTTGGCGTGGGGTGGAAGGGAGAAAGCTGAACAGCTGTTGACCTTGGGAAGGAGGTGGTGGTTGTATCTCAGATGTTGAGCTCAAGCAGTGAGGATGCAGGAGCTCAAGTGTTTGGAGCTCAAGGACAGAGGAGCTCAAGGATGGGGTGCATCAGGAAGAGTGTGGCCAGCAGGTCGAGAGAGGTCATCCTCCCCCTCTGCTCTGCCTTGGGGAGGCCCCATCTGGAGCACTGGGTCCAGTTCTGGGCTCCCCAGTTCAAGAAGGACAGGGAACTGCTGGAGAGGGTAAAGCAGAGGGCTACAAAGATGATGAGGGGCCTGGAGCATCTCCCTTATGAGGAGAGGCTGAGGGACTTGGGTCTTTT
>VXAK01021022.1:143256-179692 GCA_013399435.1 Arenaria interpres
TGGGTGGACCTGCTCTGGCAGGGGGTTGGACTAGATGATCTCCAGAGGTCCCTTCCAACCCCATGTGATTCTGTGATTCTGTTTGAAATGCAGGTGTATGCTGGCATGGCGTACAGAGCTGGCACAGGTAACGGTGGTTGGAGTGTGTTTGTTTTGCAGCATATTGTCTACCCTCAGACTGTGTAGATCACTGGTAGTACTGTACATACTTTGAAATAATCACAAATTATATCTTGTTCGAAGTGTATACCATGATTTTTTTTTTCCCCTTCCATCTTTTACATGTATTTACTCAAATTACCGCTTTCTCTTCGTCTCTTCTACCTCGTTTTTAAACCTCCATCACTGTGTTCTGTGCTGTGTCCCTTTTGATGTCCCCTTCCGCTGATGTTCTCTGCTTTACACTAGAAATAGTAAATGTTCTTATCATGGGCTTTTGATATCGCTTACTGATTCAAATACGTTCTGCAGCATAGATAGAGTAAAGATCCGTTGGGTCTGATTCTGACCAGTTTGGTCCTGGATCTGATGGAGCTTTACATATGTGATAAATAAAGCTCTTCTGTATCATATCTTTAGCTATGCAAATAATAATTGGTTTTTGATAGGCCGCAAGGCAAACCCTAATACCATCTTTTTTTTAAAAAAAGATATAATTCCAGGGGATTATCACTGCAAGTCTTGTAATTCACTCTATGTAAAACTATGGATAATTTTCTAAACTTCAGATTTTGTGTTAGAGTACCAGATGCCAGCATGAATTTGCAGAGCATTTTAGATTGTCATCTGCTAAATTTAAACACCAATAACGATTCTGCAGACAAGATACTACTCTGTTACAAAACTTCTGAGTTAAATCATAATATTTATGGGTTCTTTAATCTACTATTGATAGCATTTTGTTCTTTGGCTTTTTTGGATAGCATTCTTTTAACAATAATGCTGATGAAAATCATTAATTTTGAACCTGTGGAAAATAGTTATCAGATGTGTGGCTGTATGGAGTCCATAACTTAATTTTTGTATACTCCCTGGGGACCGAGGGAATATAGGTTAGTTCCCTCTAGACCCAACTTGTATAGGATGCGTAAGTTTACTACAGTATTATTAAAAAGACCATATGGTAGCTTACCTGTCTTGTAACTACCCTAAAACTTCAAACTTAACCGTTAAAAATTGGGAATGCCATAGATTCGTAGCTGATATTCACATAAATTTGTATTCAGAAAACAGTGTACAATAGGATCACATCCAGTTAACGTCCTGTTATTTGACCTAGAGTAGCATTCACTGTTGCAGATAACCAAAAGCCTATTCAGTGTTTTACAGATGGGATGAAAACTCATGATCCTGGAATCTCAGGTCTCCCTGTTTTGGCTTTGTGACAGGAGTCTTACCGGTGAAGGCTCAGTACTAAGGAAGCAGTTGTCCAAATCCGCATTCTCCCCCGTCTCCTGCCAGTAGCTGTTTTCAAATGATCAAGTCCCATCTTTTTGCTAGATCAAGACTGTGTTAAACTGGTTTTAATACGGCATCCCAGCTTTCGCCAGGCCCTCTGCAGCAATTCCATCCTCCCTTTCTAGGCAGGTGGGGCTGGTATTGAGGGCAATAAACAAACAAGCTAGTGTTTGCAGGCAGCTTTCTTTGAAGTCTTCCAAGCACGTGGAACAGTGTGTGGTTTTGCAGAATTTGCAGCCTTTTCTTTGAACGCTGGACACAGGCCTGCTCATATTAAATCCAGGTAAAACTTTGCCTATCGCTTCCAGAGGAACAGGGACTACAATTTGTGGTCAGGCTTGTGGCTTACTTATTCCTCTGTTATACTATAATTTATTGTTAGAGCAGCAGAGGTCTGTTGGACGTGCCTTTTTAAAGTCCAACTTTATGTGACTTTTCAGATACTTCACCTTGTTTTTCATTATTGTTATTGCAACGCACAAGAGTTTCTAAAATACTTATTCAAGAAAAGTAGTGTCAGATACTTCAGGTGTTAACCTCAGGTATATCTGCAGTGTGTCTTTCACTGTTGTTTGTTTTTCTTCAGCTGTTGTTCTGTCTCAGTTGATTTAAAAATACAAGGATTATGATATGATATCCTGGCTGCAATGACACTGAATAGGAGGGCCCAGAAGTCCTGCTTTTAGAGATAATATGCAGTCACCAGCTGTGCAGCCACTTGGATGGAAGCCTTGTCCTAACTCCAGGTAGAATCATAGAATTGTCTAGGTTGGAAGGGACCTTTAAGATCATCTAGTCCAACCATCAACCTAACTCTGATTAAAAAAAAACAAAAACAAAAGAAAACCATACAAAAAAAAAAAACCCACATCACTAAACCATGTCACTAAGCACTATGTCTACCTGTCTTTTGAAAACCTTCAGGGATGGTGCCTCAACCACTTCCCTGGGCAGGCCATTCCAAGGCTTAATAACCCTTTCCGTGTAAAAATTGTTCCTAATCTCCAATCTGAACCTCCCCTGGGGCAACTTGAGGCCGTTTCCTCTAGTCCTGTCGCCTGTGACTTGGGAGAAGAGACTGATCCCCACCTCTCTACACCCTCCTGTCAGGGAGCAGGAGAGAACGAGGTGGTCTCCCCTCAGCCTCCNTCCCCACGCTGTTCCTGACACAGGCCAGGATGATGGTGGCCTCCTTGGCCACCTGGGCCCACTTCAGGCTTCAGCTTTGCCACATGAAATGCCCCACGGGTTCCCCATCCCTTGGCCTGGTTGGAGAGCCTGTGTCTTCTGGAACGTTGTCCACGTGGCAGTGCCCACGAGCAAGGCCTTTACCCGCCGATTCAGCGGTGGGGTTTTGGTTTTTTTTCGGTTTTATAGTTGGTGTTGCAGTTAGAGAGCAAATGTGAAAAACAGCTTCAAAAGACCGGCTCGGAGTATGTACTGCTCAGAGTTTGTATTTAATCTTTAGTTGTTGGTTTCTGTGGGAGTTACCAAACCAGTTGAGCTACAGCGCTGGCAAGAAGCCAAATGAAAAATACAGTTTTTCTTCACTGTAAACATGACTGTCAGGCAGTAATGTTTTTCTCAGCTTCATTTTAAAGGGATTATAATGGAAGAAAATGAAACTAAAACACGTTTTTATGCCAGTATTATACATGGAAGAATGTTATTTCCTTTTTCTTTTAATGAAAAATTCTTAGAGAATTGAACATCCAAAATTATGTCTTAATATGTAATCAGCTATCTGTGTTGCTAGATACTTGATGGAGTTGGAAAACCAATACATTTCTTATTCTGGTGTAGTTATGGTGAGAATGCATTCTTTTTGGCTCTGCAAATGTGAAAGATATGTAAAGTTCTTTATTTTTAGTCCTGTTTTGATAAAAGAAAAAAAATAGTGGCTGATAAAACTTAATGAATAACAACAGCAAACGCTAATCCCTATCCACTCCTTCAGGCTTATTTCTGAACTCTCTTTTCGGTGGCCTGTAGCTCTGCTAACTCGTCATCAGGTATTCTGCTGAACTTGGCCATCCTTGCTTTGCTTTTGGGATTTATTTTGTTGAAAAATGTGTGAGTTCAGCTTTGCCTTTCTAAGATAAATGCACACTCATGCTCACAGGGATTTCACCAGGATGTCGTCATCCAGGTGCAGCTGCACCAAATGGGGAACAACAACATTTTCACTTACTTTTCAGAATTAAATTTATCAGAGTTGTCTGCTTTGGCTGTAACACCCTCCGTTACATTTCACAGAGTGAGGAAGAAGCTTGTTTAACAAAATGTCTGATCAGCTGCTGTGTTGTAAAATGGCTTTTTGGATACTAGGAAGGGAAATTACGTCTGGAAGAATGGACGTCAGCATCCGCGTGATTTGGTGCACTGGAGGATGAAAAATCCTTCAGTTGTGCTTCATTGTTTGAGCATTTTTAAGAGTTTCGTAACAGGAAAGTAAGAAATAGGATTGGAAGGGACTTTTAGAAGGGTTTTATAAGGGTCTTTTGTGATCTCCTCTCTCTTGAGATGGAATCAGCTGCAGTGAAACTTCTCCTGACAGATACTTGTCTCGTGCCTTCCTTATAGCCTCAAATGGCAGCGATTCCTGTGTTTCCCAATGTAATCTGTGCTAGTGCTGCAGGTAATAAGGAAGTTTTTATTATGTATATGCAGATACTTGTACAACAGAATTTTAAACTAAATTTTATTCAGACTGGCACATTTTTATTCGCATATCTAATCCTTTTATTAAAAAATTCAACCCACTTCACTTGGTCTGGATGTTTGCAGGCACAGAGAAATTTAAGAAATTGTTGAAAGCAGACATACCTGATGTAGGTGAAGGAAAAGGCATGGAAGTTACGCAAAGGCCTCTGAAATTCTCTGTAGATCTCCTGAGCAACGTCGATCCTTCTTCCGCTGTGTGGTGGAAATGACACCAAACTGATGGGGAGTTGGGCTAAATGATCTCTAGAGGTCCCTTCCAAGTCTGACAGTTCCCTGGTGTTTAGATTTTGCACTTGTTGCTCGGTGCAATAGAAGCTGCAGTAGTAATGAGTTTTGTGCATTACTGTGAATAGTAGGTGATAGCCAAGGAGCAGCTGTTTGACTGGGCACCTCCAAGATCTTGTGGATGAGTGGTAACGTTGCTGTTTTCTATAGCCAAGTCCTGTGTTTACCCTAACAAATAGGCTTTTCTTTGGATCTCGGGATGAGCCAACTCCTCAGAGTTCAAGGTTCTGTCCCAGCAAGGAAGTGTTGAAAACAACAGGCTATTGTTGCGCTTGGGCGTGCGTTGTCCCGGACCCTGGGCGTCTGTATCCTGCCTCGTAGGCGCTACGAGCTCCACTGTTGGCTCTGGGCAGGCAGCCCCAATTTCAAGGAAACAGTAAAACGCCGATGGCTGCCGTCGCCAGCGATGGTGTCGGGGCGACGGCAGCTCTCCTGGTGAGAAGACCTTTCGTAAAAGGTGTGGGGGTCAATGAGGAGGGGTGAGGTGGAGGTTGGCCAGAAAGGATCCTGAAACTGCAGAAAAGGCGCTATATTTAAGGCAAGATAGTGAGGGGAACTGATGACAGGGGAAAAACCTCGAGGAGCTAGACTTGGGACAGGGCCCGGACCAAGAAGGGTGTTTGCAGTAATATCCTACGTAGGAATGAGATAGACTTGTATTTACTGATGCCAGTAAAAGGGATGTTGCAATAATCAAGAGACAGGAAGATAAAAGTCCAGACAAGGGTTTAAGCTGTGTAGAGATAGATAAGAAAGACTATATTTGAAAGAATTTGCTCTGAAAGAGCTGCAAACATTTAAATCTAGTTCATTATTTATTGATTTAAAAATTATTTTAGTTATGTTTTCCTATCGAGAAAAGGGGGAGTGACGGCCTTCTGGTTTGTTTTCTTGAGTGCATTTTTTTTTTTTAACTCAATTTTCTTGCTCTGTACTTCCCATTCTTTCCTCATGCCACAAGATCGTTTTGCTGGAGTGGGAGCAGGGCTCTCTGCCCACTTACTTATCTGTGCTTCACATGGCAAAGTTGGGAAGGCAACCCACAAAGAATGGCTGGCATCTCTGTAAAGAGCGGAAGCACACTGGCCTTCTGTCTTCTAAAAATACTTAGTAAAGTAGGGAGGGTATCATTAAAGAAAAAAAGAAAAGGGAAAAAAAAAAAAAGAAGGGAAGGCGAATCATTAAAGAAATGTTGATAGCAGTGAGAAAGGTGTTACACGAGGCTCAGTGTTTTTTTTTCTTTAGCTGGGTACATATTTTTAGCGTTATTTCAGAACTACTCGAGAAGAGGACGAAGCTCTCACAGAAGTATCAAAGCAGTAAAAGCAAAGGGATTTGACTAGCTTAGGCTGTTCAAAATGGATTGACGGCATTTGAAGTTGAGGCGCAGCCAGGCGCAGGACTCAAAAGCTTAGGAGGGCTCCAGGTCTGATAATTTTAGGCACTGGCAGGGAGATTTCTTTTGATGACCAAATGCAGTGGGGAATATGAATTGCAGGCTTGTAGGTGAAAAGTGATTCATTTAAGCTACAAAACAAATAGTCTTCTGAAATGTTTAATGAGCACCAACCACAGTAACTAGAATGCTTTATGCATGTCTGTATGGACACAGATACTGGACATTCTGTCACCTATAAAAATATCCAGTAAAGCAATGAAAATGAGCTTACGTGTGTCTTTTGGTCTGTTTCCCAGTGTAACAAGGCTGCAGGCAGTGAGGTATTTTTGTAAGGTCCTACACCTGTTTCACTTGAGAACTTTGAGATGAAACTTATGCTTCCATTTTCTATAAAGCCAGGGTTTACACTGCCTTTCTGTACTGACCTGGTTCTTGTGCTGCTCGCCTTTACAGCCCGGAAGTCCAAAAAATTGGGGAAATTGAAAGGGATGCACGAGGAGCAGCCACAGCAGCGGCAACAGCCGCCACCCCAGAGCCCCGAGGAAGGGACGACGTACATTGCGCCCGTGACCGAGCCCTCTGTAAACACGGCACTTGTCCCCCACATGTCTGCTATCTCACCAGCACTTACTCCCTCTCCTGTTAAGATCCTTGAAAGCATCGAACCGGAGATCGTGTACGCGGGATACGACAGTTCGAAACCAGACACAGCGGAGTACCTGCTTTCCACCTTAAACCGCCTAGCCGGCAAGCAGATGATTCAGGTGGTGAAGTGGGCAAAGATACTTCCAGGTGGGACCACGAGGCATTTGGTGAAATTTCTCTTCGCTGTCACTTTTAGCTTAATGAACTATTTGCTTGACAAATCGTGTCTTTAATCTGTGGGCTGTGTTGAAAACCCTCACGGGGCGTGTGCGATGAACATCCGAGAGAAGATTGTTGGGTTTTTTTGATTGATGTAATGTTTGTTTCATATGTCTGTGATTGATATTTTAAAAGCTTTCCTTTTGAATAATAGCCTCTTAAGAAAAAAACATGTTTTGTCACCGTGATGAAAAATTATAGTTTTGTTTTTTCAGAAGGATGCTTTGTGGGAATGTTGCTCTTGTTTATTAATACTAGAAAAATCATGAGCAATGTATTTGTTCAGTGCTGTTTTGGCCAACCATTGTAGAGTGCAGTGTAGTTCATGGGTATTCTCTGGTTTGATCTCTAGGATTTAGAAACTTGCCTCTCGAGGACCAAATTACTTTAATTCAGTATTCATGGATGTGTCTGTCATCATTTGCCTTGAGTTGGAGATCGTACAAACATACAAACAGCCAGTTCCTCTATTTCGCTCCAGACCTGATCTTCGATGAGTAAGTACTCCTTAATGGTCCTTTCCAGTGCAGGCTGGAAGGATTACTCTGTCTTTATTTGGTTTTCAGGCATACCTGCAGTCTAAGAAAATTTCAGCTAATTCCAGCTTAATAAGTAGCTTAATTTATGGGGTTTTTTCAATGACTCAGTTTTCAGTTGGCAAAGGTTTGATACTGCCATCCGCTTCTCCTTCTGTATGTAGATGTGTTCTCAAACTAGGACCATCCTGCTGGCTTGAAATATGACTGATACACAAGCAAGATTTATAGAAAAAAGCTTTTCTTTTTGGTATCTAGTGGAGCTTGGAAAAATATCTGACTTCTAGGAAACGTGATTGTTTAAATTGCCAGGTTTTTTCAGAGCAGTCATATAATGGTGCTTTTCTTAACAATATACAGCTGTTCAATGTGTGTTCTTGACAGTCTTAATTACCCTTCTTTGCAACCATGAAGGGAGCCAAAACGTTTTTTCAGTAATGAAACATAACTTCTTTTATGATGCATTCAGACAAAAAGAAGGATCAACCAAGGAACCATTCCTTCTGAGTATGTGTGTTCCTTTATATTTTCTGTTTTAGTGCTTTGTCTTTGATGAGTATAATTTAATTTCTGTTCCATTTGCCCAATGTTTATTCCAAGACAGTAACATCAAAATTTAAGCGAATACACATGCAGTCAAACTGTGGTCATGTCATATGCTTGTCCCAGAAGGCTTGGGTTTTTTTCTAGAGGTGAAAATGAGACATAATCAATAGGATATGGGTACTCTTGAAGAAAAAATAAAGGCAGGAAAAGAATGAACAAAAAATAACTTACCACTCAGTCTACTAAAGCTTGCTGAAATGTTTTTCTTGGAGAAGAGGATGCTTTGTCGCTGTCCATCTTAATAGTCTTTTTTTGATTTAGGAATTCCTAAATAACTAATGTGTATGAGATTGGTCCCAAAGTAGTGAGCAATATTAAAGAAGGATCGTTTGGTTTGGGTTGTGGTTTTTTTTCAGAGGAAGAACTGGCAATTCGCTGCATGTGGTTGAAAAATGTAGTGTTAGCCATTTTCCTTGGTGAAAGCACCTCCGCTGCGACTTGGACATTAGAGAATCATCACAGAAAAAAGTATCTGTAGCTAAAGCTAAGTGAAAATGTAAACTTTGAAGAGTGTAGTTCTCCCGGGGAAATGCAGACTCAAAGTTCAAACACAGAAGCAGCTTTGCTCCATTGAAGAAAGTCAGTCGGGGGGGGTCAAAATTTATTGGACAGGGAAATCAATCCCACTTGCAAATAAAAGTGTACATGCGTTGCTAGCGTTCTTGGTACAGCAGCTAGAAGCAGCTTCCAGAAGTTGAGATCAATTGTGAGTTTTATGCTGCAAGCCTTGAAGGTAAGTGCCTGCAGAATTGTACTGAGGCTGAGGTAGGGATCCAGTCGGGAATAGGAGTGCAATGTTATGAAGAGCAAAATAAAAACATCCATCCAAAACCAGATATGAATGTTAGATAGTGGTCTGGTCTGCTGCATGTTTGTGCTCACTGCGGAACGGCCAAAGGCAGCAGAAGGCAGATGTTTCTAAAGAGAAGAAAAATAAATTACTAGGAGCTGTGTTGAGCTGTGAGATGTGTGACAGCGCCTTTTGAAGTAGCTAATGAGGGCAAGAAATTTCCGGGGAGGTAAAAGGGCAGGAGTTCAGTGCTTACTCCAGGACAGTAGCGGGCACATCTCTGGAATGAGAGGCCTTTTCTCGCTTTGCTCATGTTTCATACTTGATGGGAAAGCATTGCCGCCTCGGGGTGGTAGTTGTGAGACTGCATTTGAAGTCTGAGTTTTGGGCTCCCCAGCACAGGAAAGTTTTCGAGAAGCTGCAGAGAGCCCCTTGGAGGTTGGCCAAAATGGTTGGGGGCTGGCTGGGACAGTGAGGGAGTTGGGCTTATACAGCCAGGAGAAGACCGTGCGGGGTGCAGTGGGGATTTAATTGCAGCCTTCAGCTTCCTGATGAGTTGTTATAGAAAAGATGGAGTCTTTTCTCAGCCTCTTTGGAACAGGTTGCCCAGAGCGGTGGTGGAGTCTCCTTCTCTGGAGACATTCAAAAACCGCCTGGACAAGATCCTGTGCCACCTGCTCTGGGTAGACCCACTCCAGTGGGGGAGCTGGACTTGATGATCTCCAGAGGTCCCTTCCAACCCCATATGATTCTATGATTCTGTGAGTCAGGCTCTTCATGGAGGTACCCAGTGGAAGGATGAGAGGCTGCAATCACAAGTCTGGGACAACCAACTGCCTCCTGGGCAGCAGGAGAAGAAATTTCATAATGAAATGGTGAAATAGCAGAGCAAGTGCCCAGAGAGACCTTGGAGTCTCTGTCTTTGAAGATGTCCAGTGCTTGACTGGGCAGAGCCCTGAGCAGCCCACTCCAACGTCAGCATTAGCCCTGCTGTGAGCAGGGGGCTGGAGACTTGAGACCTCCAGAGGTCCCTCCCACGCTAAATTATTTTGTGATTCCAAGTTTGAGAGAGATACAGTGCTTTTTCCCAATTTTGATACAGAGTCAAAGGTGAATTAGTGGAATTGCAGAAGTCAGCCAATACAGTTCAGTGTAGAAAGCATTCAGATACGAACAAAATGTAATATATATTTCTGTTTGTGAAAAAACCACTGTTTTGAAGCTTTGCTCTGGAATAGCTGAAGGCTGGTCTCACCTTTACTTTTAGAGTGCCATGAACGTGGAAATGTGATGTGTAGTTATAAACATGGCACTTCGTTTCTGTGCCATGAGCTTTACCAGACCTCTCTAAGGTTCACTTGGTGCAACTCCTTGAGTGTTTTACTGCCCTTGTCATTTTAGGACATGTATTATTTGGTGCAGAGTGAAAGGGAGATGCTTTAAAATGACTTTTCCTTCTGCTGGCTTGAGAGAGTTATGTTCCTGTTATCACCTGGCCAAGATTTTCTTGGTATTCCTTCACATTGTGTCTGGAGAGGTCATTTCCCGTCCCTAGGCAAGAAGTAATTAGGAAGGTCCTTGGCCAGCAGGATACACTCAGGGCCCTAGAGGGTTCAGCATTTTCTTCAATGAACAGTTAAAAAAGAGTGAAAGTAGAGGTTGGCATTAGCAGAATTATGTTGCTTTGTTTAACATTAAATGAAGTTTCTGTTTACTTTTAACTGCTGTGAATAAAAGGAAGTCGTAAGGTTTCTGGAAGGCCGTGATATATGATCTTGTTTTCTTTCTTATTCCGAAGGCCTGTAAACAAGGCAAATAACAAATGAGGGTCTGTGTTGTTAATAGCTGTTAAATGTACCTTTGATTGTATAAATACAGTGCAAAGTGCCTCCCTGCTGGTAGGTGGCTTGATTTCCTGTTAGGCTTATGGCAGGCTGGAAATACTTGTCCACCTTCATTTAGTCATGTTACCTATCTAATTAAGTGTATTGTTTGTCTTCATGGATCATGCCAATATTCCATTGCTTTAATTAGGCTTAAGTAAACCTGAAGATGTGAACTGAGGGATTAGAAAATGGCTTCTCAGCCTGTTAAAGAAATGCCTAAAACCAGCCTGAAAGAGGCATAAAATAGGACAGTGCATTTTAGGGGGGGGGTGTAAGTTACGGTATGTGGGGTTTTTTCATCTATTTCTTTTGTAGCATAGTAGTTGTAGTCAAAACTAATATTCTCTCTATATATAGTTTTAGTTTTAATCCACAGTAAATCTTCAAAATACCATCATGTATGTGACACCACATAATTCCTGTTGCAGGTAAGCACTCTTAAAGGATGCCTGTTGTTGTGTAGTAACACTCAAAAGATGTCGTAACAATGTTCTTAAGGCTGCAAGCTCAAATTCAAGAAGTTGCAAAGTTCCAAAATTAAGGTGGTCTGTGAAGTCGTGGTTTGAACCCTTTGAGTATCCATAACCAAACCTTTGATTTATGTTATCCCATAGTATTTTTCATGTGTGACTCTTTCCTTTTTCTGTCGATCAGTTGGGCGAGTTGTGGGGATGACAGAGTATCATGTAGTGAGAGGTCTTCTGGATTTCTGCTTCATTTGTTGCTGGTGAGGAAACCTTACCTGGAATGAATCTAGGGATTTGGGAGAACAGGGACATAGTAATGGGGAAGATTTTCTTACAACAAGGCAAAAGACTATCACTGATTCAAGACCTAAGCTCGGAGACATTTCAGGTTCCTACTGCAAAGTAACAGAAATCCCACAGAAAAAAGAAAAAATGGCAGTTGTTTATTTAACTCAAGGGAGGGAGAAAATTTCTTTCAAGACTTAGACAAAGACTTTAGCTGAAATTTTCTAATCTAATTCAACCTGAGGCAGGCACATGCATGGACGATTCAAGTCCAGAGCATTAAATTGGTAAAATTAAACACGATTGAAAGCAGGAAGCTGAGTGGTGCTGCTTGGAGTGGGTGCAAGAACAAAGCAAGGGATGTGGCAAAATACAATGTTTTTTAATGCTAGCTTATTTTCAGGGATTCTGTCTGAAACTATGTAAAATGAGCTGTTTGCTACAGGGAACAAGTTAAAACACGATTTTTAAGACATGGTCCTGGAAGATAGGGAAGTTAGTTTCAAATTTCTTCCGCCTCTCCTTTACTGGATTAATTAATCATTGAACTAATAGCTAAAACTACTCTTTCTCTGGCTGTGTCCTTTTGAAGGAAAAGTCCCCAACATTTTTGAAAAGAGTCGGCGTGACAGTTGAGGTCCTAGAAGAAGTCTGATGATCTGAATCTTTCCATAGTCGGAGTTTATGCGTTTGCAGGGCGGAAGTCAGGTGCCTAAATCCCAGAGGAAGGCAAGGGATGCTCCTTCTTGCCCGTGCTTCTGTGACAGGCTCAGGCAGTTGCTGTCCCACCGGCTAGTGGTGGCAACTTCCCAGGTATCTGCTTCCACCCATACATTAAGTCAGGGCACCGGCTGGCAACCTTTCAGAGGCTCAGGAAGGGATAAAAAGCATTTACGAGTGCAGCACTGCCAACAGAAACCCAGCAGGAGCCAAGACGTGGCACGGCGGGGATCCTTGCTCCCCCGACGTGGGAAACCAGTGGGAGCAGTGGGACGTGGGCTGCTTTTCGGGGCCACGGCTTGTACTCCCAGTACATATCCCCCTCCCAGCTGGTACCCAGAAACTGTGTCACTTATGGCAGGCTGCCCTGCTTATCCACCCCTTCCATAAGGAAGTGGGATGGTGGCTTTTCATCTCCCCACAGGTCAAAAACCCAGCTGATGGCATTGCTGATGAATATTAAAAATCTCCTTGGCACATGTTGGTTTCTGCTGGTGTAAAGAAACCAGAGCGCCAGCCCAAGACTGGAGTTTCCCTACAGGTCTTGATTTTTCTTTTGATTTTAGGTTTTACATGGTCTCTCTGTAGCCTTCTAAATCCTTGGGGGCTTTTGAAGAGGCTCAAATTCCAAAATCATTTACTCTTTTTAGGAAATCTACCCAAATTGCCTTATTTACCATTCCAGCCTTACCTAGCTGTAAAACAGCAGTGATGTGGGATACTGAAAGAGTTCAGAAATGCTGAGACACTGTGTTGAGACCACATTAGTACATTAAAGTCAGCATCAATATTTCAACAGTATTTTGCAAATGCACCAAATGACTAATGTACTGTGTGTTTTCTTGCTCCTTTGATTTTTCTTGGTTTGTCATCTGCGGCATAAAGAATAAATCATAGGAGCATAAGTGTGCAAGTTCTGAATTTCATGGCCATTGTACTTTGTTCTAACTGCCATCAGATTTTTACAGAGGTTTTTACCAGAGTCAAGGACTTGAGGGCTGACCTGATAAAAACAGCACTAGGCGCTGCATGAGGTACCAAAAACTAGGAAAGTGAACTTGGAAAAAAAAAGTCTGAAGACTGGGGCCAGCTTTCACAAGCATTTGGATCAGCAGTGTCTTTTTTCCATCTCTGAAATGATTATATTACATCACATGCAGCTCAGTCCTTAGAGTAAAAAGGTTTCAGTAGAAGCTGCAGTTTATTGAATATTATGTGCAAAACGTTAAGAGCAGAATATACCTATTGACGTATTGGTTGCTGCTTTTGACTGATAAGATGAATCTTCAGGCTATGGATTTTGAACTAAGAAGTGTCTGACCTTTCATTGTAGCCACCTGGCCGATTGTAACACTACTGGCCACTTTTCTAGTTTGTAGTGTGATATGGATGGCTTTTTGATTACAAAATTCAATCATCTACTCCAGGTATTTTTAAATAACCCAATAATACTATGTACGTAATGAAGTTTAACAAACTAACAAAGATTACTACAAATTAACATAAATTTTTCCTTTACAGTGTAAGATTTAACTTTCAATAAAATAAAAGCAGAGTATTGCAAGGATCTTTCATGCTATGGCTTTGGTAATTGCCCCAAGTGCGAAGTTTTAAAATGTAAAAGCAGACAGAGGTTGATATTAGCAATAGAGGAAAAACAGAGAATAAATTTTTCAAATGAGAAGGTTGATGTAGAGCAAATGAGGTAGAAAGAGCCAGAAAGCCAGCTTCAATACATGGGGATTTATGTGAATTTTCTGTGCTAATGTTATGGGATGTGAACGGGTAGAGGATTTTGTGACACTGAGGAAAATCGTAAAATTAAATCAAGAATTAAGAAGTAGCTCGGCTGAATAGGTAAGATTTTATTTAAAATCTGCATTTATTAATTATGTGTATTTTATTAGTAAATAGCATGTTCATTGTCTATTCATTATGTTCCTAATATCTTCTCATAATATACTTGTGGAGGCTGGGACCATTAGGATTTGGTGTTCCTAAGGCAGTGCGAGGATGCAGCTGCCTCTCTGTGCCCTTTCAGTGCTGAAGCCTCTAAGTCTTTCTGGTATTCTGATTTCTATAGTAACAGCAGAAAGATAAATGTAATAAAATAAGCTGAATATTTAAGAAGAACAGGTTTTTTGGGTTTTTTTTAATCTTCTATACCCCAGAGCAGGGGGGGAGAATGATTATTTAGATCATCTGAGAGTGGTGATAAAGCCAATCAGTAACTTCTTTTATTGTTTAAAAGATGACTTTTTCCCCGTTTACGTTTTGCAGGATGATGGGTG
The DNA here is from genome assembly GCA_013399435.1 of Arenaria interpres. NCBI lineage: Eukaryota > Metazoa > Chordata > Aves > Charadriiformes > Scolopacidae > Arenaria > Arenaria interpres. Next base: position 157,568 of record VXAK01021022.1, read on the forward strand.
TTAACCCTTTTGGTTTCTTTTGCAATCTGTTAAACCTGTAGTGTCTAAATTTAGGTACATTTTTGTAATCTCTTTTCATCTGCCGTTCTTCAAATCCCTCATTTTTAATTAGTATTGCCACAGTGATGGTTGATAAGAGTTGTCAGTGTTCATTCTTTGCTAATAAACTGTGTGTGTGATCACTGATAGTCTTAAAAGGTCAGGAACCTCTCCCTGATACTCCTCCCTGCATGATTTTTGCTTGCATATATTACTTTGGAGAGGAGTGCTGCATTCATACAATCTAGACTGTCAGTGCAGTGGGAAGTGGATGTCTCTATCAGTAAATTTTTTATATATATTGGTATTATTATTTACTTTTTCATGAAGTGCAGCTCAGTTCCCATCCAGGGAAGTATATGAAAGGATTTTGTTACCTACCCACCCCCAAAACAGCGCAGACAGAGAAGGAAATTTTGAAGAGCTACTGTCATACTCGTAGATAATAGATGTAATATGCTTCAGCTAGATTTTCTAAGTCTTATTTTGCTTTTTTTCCTCTGTAAACAGGTCAGTGGTTGGGCAAAGCAATAGATTCAACTTCTTTGCATAAATTTCTAAAGGCTCTGCCTTTTCATGCCTTTATCTCTAAACACTTCTTAAGTTTCTAAGGTGTTTTAGTTGAAACTGTGAAACTGTAAAGGAAGACAGGAGATGAAGTAGTTTTAAGGACATCCGTAAGAATGTGAAAACTGACAGAAGAAAGGTCCACCTAGCACAGTTTCTCATCCTTTAAAATGGCCAGTTGCGAAGAAAACATAAGATCAGGACAAGGGTAAAATGATACTTCTTCATCTGCTTGTCCCAGCAGTCAGTGATTTAGGTATTTTCTGAATGGGAGATTGCATTTGGACAATTGTGCTTAATAACCCTTCCGTATCTTTATTCTGTGAATTTGCCTAATACTTTTTTGAATGCATTTATAATCTTGACATCTAAAATGTTCTGTGGCAGTCCCTTCTGCAATTTAATTATGCATATTTGTTTGCTGGAGATGTTTCTAAAGCAGGTAACGGATAATTTAATGGAGTGACACTTCATTCCTGTGTTTGTAGTAACAGTGGATATATTCCTTTTCATTCTGTGTAGGCCATTTATCACTTATAGATCTCTGTCAAGTCCCATTGTTTCTTCTATGAGCTGAAGAATCAGCTAGTCAATGTAATCTCCCCTTGTTTATCAATTGTTTGACACCCCTGGCCATCCTCACCTTCTCCTTCAGTGCTTTTGCTGGCCCATTGTATGAATTTTGGGAGGAGGCCAGACTGTTCAGAACACAGTGGATTTATGTAGTAGCAAAATTATGATTTCTGTCTTGCTCTTGACTGTTCTTCCCTCACCCTTTACTTTTTATTTGACTATTAGTTAACACTGAGCAAGCATTTTCAAAAGACAGAAACCCCCAAAACCTGTTCTAAATTACAGTTGGGTCTCTTTATTGTGTGATGTTTGTTAATTTAGGGCCAGTTATTTTGTATGTGTGGTGGAAAATGATTATACTGTCTGCATTGTCTTGCAATTAGTGATTTTTACCATCACAGAATGATACGGGGTTGGAAGGGACCTCTGGAGACCATCCAGTCCAACCCGCCTGCCAGAGCAGGTCCACCCAGAGCAGGTTGCACAGGAACTTGTCCAGGCGGGTTTGAATGTCTCCAGAGAAGGAGACTCCACCACCTCCTGGGCAGCCTCTTCCAGGGCTCTGCCACCCTCACAGCAAAGAAGTCCCTCCTCGAGTTTAGGTGGAACTTCTTATGTTCAAGTTTGTGCCCATTTCCTCTTGTCCTGTCCCTGGGCAGCACTGAAAAAAGACCAGCCCCATCCTCTTGACACCCTTCCTTTCAGTATTTACAGGCATTGATCAGATCCCCCCTCAGCCTTCTTTTCTCTAGAAGACTCTCTCTTCTCTTCTTTTCCATTTTGTCCGCAGTTTTGCAAGATTTTTCAGCAGTTTTTCACAGGCAGCTCTTGATTTCATTGTCTGGAGTTATCAGCACGCTTTGTCACTTCCATAGGTCCGATTTTTTTCAGGTGATGTACGAGTACAGTTTTCAGCCCCAGCGCAGAGCTCTGCGAGACTTCCCTGGTACCCTCCATTACTTGCGAGAGATGTCCGTTTATTATTACCCTCGGCCTCCTATTTTTAAGCCACTAATAATCCACGAAGATGCCTCCTCCTTATCCCTAAGCTCCCTTTAAGAGCTTTCAGAAGATCTTTTTAATGGCTTTAAAATCCAGCTTCGCCGCGGTTGCATCCCCGCATACCTCCTGGTGCAAAGCGCGGCGTGCAGGAGGTCCTAGACCAGCAATTACCCCTGCTGGCACGCCGACAGACGCTATTGCAGCCCATACCCAAGCTGCATGCCCCATTTTCCTTTGTGTGGAAACCAGGGCAGAGGAGAGGAGGAGGAGGAGGGAGGAGAGGGTTGGTGTTTGCTTAGGTCTCACCCCATATGGCCGTGGGATGCAGCTAGACCTGGCATGTGCAAAGCATTTCAGTCGTACAGACGTTGCCTGTATCCACCAGAACATCCTTGTGCTATCGTCAGAGTGCTCTTAGATTCCTGAGACGTGACCTCTCTTTGCCGAAGCTGCGCCGACTTTCACCCCGTATAGCATATTTATTTATCTATTAATGCTTCTCTTTCAATCGTTTTGCTACAGATAGAAACGAGACTTACTAGTCTCGGGCCTCTTGAGCGCTCCCTCTCCACTCCCAGACCCACTTTAAGAAATCAGTCACGTTTGCCACCTTCCACGCCTTCTATAAAGGCAATTTAAGCAATAAGCTGCACAGCACAGTTAGTAATTCAGCAATTCCGTATTTAAGTTACTTTACAGCTCATGGATGGATGCCATCTGGTCCTGATGATTTATTACTATTCATTTTACTGGTTTTTTGGTTTTTTTTCTTTCTAAACCCTCTTCTACTCACACTTTAATCGGAAAACAGTCCTCAGTCGCCTACTGAAGAGGGAGACCTCTGGTGCAGAGCCTTCCTGGACTCCTTTACGGGGAGCACCGATGCAAAGACATCAGTTTAACTTTTCTGCTATGGCCTGATCCTTTCTCAAGCATTTCTTTTTCATCTTGATCGGTCTGTTGGCCCAGTGGATGTTCTGGCAGGTTTCCAGCTTGTGTTTGAAAGTTAGTTTTTATGACTTTAGCGTGAAGACTCGCCCCGTGATTTTTACATTTAGCTGGCATAATTATGCTCTCTTAGTATTGCCTCGGCATGACTTTGGGACACCCACAAGCCTTTTGGGAAAGGGTGGCTCTTCACTTCTCTCAAGGTCCTTGGCAGGAAGGGCTAAGACAGAGAAAGAAATAGGTTTGTTCCTTTCAAGCTGAACGCGGCGCTGCTTTAATCTTTCTGCACATCAGCGAGCTGTTTGGTGGCATCTCCAAATGCCTTTCGCGTGTGTAGTGCTTCCTTTTGCTACTGACCCTACAGAGTTAAATATTAATCTTCCAGATCAAAAGAAAAATTAGGAAGTTGTTTCTCTAAACTAGTATGAAAGGAAGGCATGCCTCGGTTTGCTTCCAGAAAATGCCAGGCTTTGCCTGGCAGCATAAGCAACGTCTTGATTTCTGAGGCATTGTTGGCACAAGAGGAAAATTGCTGCTGCTTGTGGAATATAGCAGTAATTTTGCTGATGAACCACTGCAGGTGACAATGAGCCCTGGCATAACGGATATATAAAACGGTACCTGATGGGCACCTTTGCTGGCTGGTGATACCTTTCTCTGATGAAGTTTAAAAGGGTGTTTGTTGTGATGCGTACATTATCATCACTTATTAGTGAGTGTGCTATTGGAAAAGCATTTTGGTAAAGGCATAATTATGTATTTTCTCATTTAAGCTGTGATTTGTCTCTTTTGGAATGCAAATGCGAGCCGAAAGAGAGTATTTGGTATCAGCATTCTGCTAACTGCATAATTAACTGTTAATTCCAGAAGATACTTGGGTTTTTTTTGCTGTCGGTGTGCTTGGGATTTTAGGGTTACATAACTGGGTGATTATTAAATTGAATTTTAGCACAAATTCTCTGTTATTGATGGGGAGCTGAAAGTCGTTTTTGGCAGTCATTATCCGCGAGCAGTTGCCAGTTCCTTTGTTGATACGCACATAAGAGGAAGACGCCTAGCTGAAACTTTAAAGCAGCTCTAAATTTCTTAGTATCAGTTACTTGGGACCGCATTCTCTAGGATCACCAGGAGGACTTTCTTGGGATAAAACTTAATTTTTAGAATGGACTCAGTTTAAAAATTGCCAAGTTCGTATGCCTGGGTGGCTAAACCCCACGAAATACCAGCTGTGTCTGTGGGTCTGTTTTAATGTGAAATGACCATCCTTGTCTGATTATCAGTGTTAAGCACTGGTGGTCCTCAGTATAACCCCTGTTTTGTCCTGGGTTTGGCAGCTTCTGCCAAGGTCGTTGCTGTCGTGCCCGTGCTCCCACCTACACACCCCTCAGCTGGCAGCATCCCGGTCACCTGCAGAGAAGCTTGTTGGGGTTAAATACCACTGGGTAAAAAAACTGGCTGGATGGCTGTGCCCAGAGAGTTGTGATTAATGGGGTGAAATCTTGTTGGCGGCCGGTCACCAGTGGTGTCCCTCAGGGCTCAGTTTTGGGGCCAGTCTTAATATCTTTATTGATGGTCTGGGTGAGGGGACTGGGTGCACCCTCAGTAAGTTTGCAGATGACATCAAACTAGGTGGGAGCGTTGATCTGCTTGAAGGTCGGAAGGCTCTACAGAAGGGATCTGGACACGTTGGATCAGTGGCCAAGAAGGTCAATGGTATCCTGGCCTGTGTCAGGACCAGCGTGGCCAGCAGGAGCAGGGCAGTGATGGTGCCTCTGGACTGGGCACTGGTGAGGCCTCCCCTCGAGGGCTGTGTTGAGTTCTGGGCCCCTCACCACAAGAAGGACATTGAGGGGCTGGAGCGTGTCCAGAGGAGAGGCACCAAGCTGGGGAGGGGTCTGGAGAACAAGTCCTACGAGGAGAGGCTGAGGGAACTGGGCATGTTGAGTTTGGAGAACAGGAGGCTGAGGGGAGACCTGCTTGCCCTCTCCAGCTCCCTGACAGGAGGGTGTAGAGAGGTGGGGGTTGGCCTCTTCTCCCAAGGGAATAATGACAGGAGCAGAGGAAATGGTCTGAAGTTGGGGCAGGGGAGGTTTAGATTAGATCTTGGGAAGAATGACTTTCCTGAGCGGGTGGTCAGGCCCTGGGGGAGGTGGTGGAGTCACCATCCCTGGAGGTACTTAAGAAACGTGTAGACATGGCTCCTCAGGGCATGGTTTGGTTTTTTTGAGGTTGGACTCAATGATCTCAGAGGTCCCTTCCAACTGTGGTGATTCTGTGTTGTAATCTGGTTGAGATCTACCATCTCAGGTGGCAGCAGGGTGGTCGTCTGAGGGTGTCACCTCTATGCTACGTCTAGACTAACACTTTCCAGGATGAACCACCTAATTCCCAGCCTATGGGAATTTGGCTGTTCAAACAGCCCATGGCAGTTTAACCAACGGCAAGGTAATAGCTGAATTCTCTATCCTGTACTGTTTAGGGAGAGCATCTGCTGCCTTATCAGGAGGAGGAGGAGGAGGTCACTGGTGGTGCCAAAGATGGGTTGTTTATTTTTGCTGACTTACTGACAAGTTAAAGGAAAAATGGGCACGACCCAAATTTCTCGGTAGTAAAAACTGATGTTAAAACTGCCATTAATTTTGACAGGATCGGGGGCCCACTTTTACCATTGATGCAAGGTAACAGGTATTTTTTCCTTCTTGGAAAGAGATCACTCTAAAGCTTTAAAAGTTGAAGGCAGCATGTTGAAGGGAGTATGTTTTAGTCTCTTTCCGCTGAGGCTTGCAGAGTGAGAGAGATTAGAGAGTGCTGAATAAGAAATAAGTGCTGAATGAAAAGTCATGATTTAATTTTGCCTGAAATCTGCGTGTATTTTGGCTTGACTTTTGATCAGCGCAGTAAATTAATGATGCTGCTCCAGTACTGCTGACTTTGGTTGCGTTTATAGCGGCTTCGAGATGGGAAACAGGTGTCTGGGTACAGTCTGTCGAGCAGAACGATGCGCGGTGTTTCCCAATGCCACCGCACACAAAGCAGTGCAGAGATTGCCCCTTTCCATGGAAAAAGAGGTTCCGTTTTGTGCTAGGAAGTGCCGTTCTGGTCCCCCCCATTCTCCACGATGGAGCTGGTTGAAGTAGAGTACTCCCTCAAGAAAGAGTAAATTGTTGTTACAATAATATGTCTGTTTTTTCCTTTCCCCAGGAACCTCAAAACTTTATCCAGACAAGTGAACCCCTCTTAAGGCAGGTAAAACAATTCAGGCCAAGGGCTTTTCTGATGAGATGCTTTGAGCAGCTGGACAAGGGACTCCGTGATCCCACGTCCCTGGTCTTTTTCTCCCTTTCTGCACAGCTTGCCTGCCTTGCCCTAAATGTGTCTGGAGATGTTTCACTCCTCTCTCTGCCAAGTTCAAACTGGCATGGTGGAAAACCATACCTTTATTTCTGAGGTTTCCGAACTGGTTTTGACCTTCAGGCTGTTGGCAGGTTTTCTTGTTGGGTTGCATTTGTTTGGTTGGTTGTTTTGGTTTTGTTACAGTGTAATGTGCTTTCTCAATTTCCCTGAAATTATTTTAAATGATGGACAGGCTTCAAATGGATACAGGTTTTGTTCTAGCAAAGGAGTTGATTTATGATTATAGAATTGGAAACAGTTCTTGTAGGGGGGAAAAAAAGTGTAAAATCAGGAAACACAAAGAATATCTTTGACATCAGACTTAAGTTATGTCTGTTCCTCTGAGGTGCTGTGAAATGGGACGCCTTTGCCCGTTTTCTCTTGGGATTATCAGCAGGCCACTTAAGTACTGATGAAACTTCAAAACACCCACCACAGCTTTCTCTTTCTTTGCTTCCGTGTCTAATTTAGGAAGATGCCTTGTGTTGCGGCTTTGAATAGTACCCATGAGAAAGTAAATAAAGCACGGTATCAGGTTTGGTTTGGGGCTGAGTTTCGTCTGTGAGTGAATAATCCTTGATGCGTGGGTTCCTCTTTTTTGGTTACGGTCAGTGGAGTTGCAGTTTCCATCCTCAACGAGGAGATTTACGATACTAGACTTTATGATGACTTCATAAATTACAAGTTACTTATTCATAACAAGTTGTTTCTGTACAGCATGCCTAGAGTTTCACAATTTTTGATGTGGCTGTTTGGTTTGACATGCGGAGGTCATGTAAGGATGTTAATGAGACACATGCCTGGTTTGGTATTTAGGATGCCTTGTCTTAAACGGTTTCCTCAAGCCATCCATCCTCTCCTGGTGGGACTGCTCAAATCCTACGTCTCTGTTGTAGTTGGGTGGCTCATCCCTTGGTGATCTGGGGCATCAGTCCCCTTTCGGCCGGGTGCTAAAGCCATTTGCCTCGTCGCTTGCCCCTATGTAAAAGGATGGCTGCTTCCACAGAGCAGGGGAACAAGGGGGTAGCTGGGTTGGTTTGCCACTTTCTCATCCATGTATTCATCTCTCCCTGGGTAGATGTTGAGGATGACCAGGCTGCATGGGGCGTTGAGCAATGTGGTTTAGTGGGAGGTGCCCCTTCCCGTGGCAGGGGGGTTGGAACTAGGTGATCTTTGAGCTCCCTTCCAATCTATACCATTCTATGGTTATCAAAAACAGGTTGAGGTGGTGGGCTGGTACCGCAGAGCTCATCTCCACACAACCTGCCTGTGGAAAGAAGATAGGAGATCTGGAGTCAATTTGGGAGTAAAGGTGGCAGAGATGAGAGAGGTGAGGACACGGAGATTGCATGGGGGCTTGTTTGGGGGAGATCCCAGATCAAGAGGGGAGAAAGCGAAGATGAACTCAGGGAAAGTACCAGGGAGTCTCTCAACTAGGAAGACATTTGCTGTAGTTCATTGAGAGAAACCCAACAGCAGGGACAAAACCCCTCTTGAGGTGCCTTGGAGGGCTTCTCCAGCGGAGGTACCCACCTCGTCTTCCTCCTGGGGGGGAAGTGAGGGGAAAAGCAGCGGCTGTTGAGTTCCAGTGGGGATGCAGTGAGCAGCTCGGTGAGCAGTTAATAAAAGGTACCCTTGGCCAAAGAGAAGAGGCTCTGCAGGAGCAGGTAGAAGTTGGGCAGAGCAGCAGCTGGGGGCAACGGGCTGGTTGCTCTCTACCTGCCCCGCAGTGCTGCAGGAAAGGTCAGGCAGAATGTGAGCTGGGCATTAAATTAAGCCGGTAAGGAGACACTCGGGGAACTTAAGATGGATTAACTTTAGGTGTAAAGTTTAAAGCATATTATTATGAAGGAGGATTAAGCTAAACTGAGCTAATGACACCACTTCTGAATGCGTATCCACACGGCGGATTCAGAGCCTTGGCTCCACGCCTTTTATTACTTAAATGTACTTACCTTCTTAAATGTCCCCATAAAGATACATGCCCTTACATTCCAGATCTTCGCATTCTCCATTTTCCATCTTGAGGAGCTTATATGCTGTGTCAGAGGTAGAACTGGTTTTGGTCGGTTGGGTTTTGCTTTTAATTTTTATTTCCTTATTAAAAAAAAAAAAATTAACAAAGGTGGGGTGGGGGAAGGCAACATCGAAGTTTGTTTTAATTTTTCCCCATGGCGGTAATGGCATTTGTGATGACTTGGTGCTATTTATTCTTAGATGAGGCATTTGTTAAGAAAGTAGTAACTTTGTTCATGTTATGCTGACATGCCCTAATTTCTATGTGCCCCATCTTTTTTAATATAGGAGCTATTTCTATTGCTTTATTTTGCTGTTACTCTCATGGTATTGGGGTATCTGCAATGTCAGCATCTGAATTTTCCAGCAGCTCTGAACCCTATGTGGGTTAAAAATCGAATGCAAAGTTGAATACTCTAAACTCCCCACAAAATGCTTACCTTAGGTTAAACAGTCATGAATTAACTAACATAATTTGTAGTTAGTGATAATTTGTAAATTAGTAATAAATCAACTGAATTTATTTTTCAGGAGGGAAACTGATTTGAAATTAGAGGTTTGCTGTATGTTAAATAAACTAGTGACTAGTTCTGTGTATAATTTTATCTCACCACAAACAATGCCATCAGGTTTTCCTTGAGGCAAACTAGAGAACTTCTATTTAGGCAATCATATAGAAGCACGACAAATACAAAGAAAAGCATAAGAGAGAAAAAGGAAAATATCACAAAAAGTGCAATGCAATGTTAAAACAAGGAAAAAAGGGGTTTGAGTCAGAATACTTTTAGGTTAGCTGTCACAGACAGTATTTTGCCACACTGTTTAGTGAAAGCATACGAAACCTGAGACAAAACCTCAAAGTGTTCCGTTTTATTTGCTGTGTGGCTTGTGGCGTGGGATGAAAGCTCGGGTGCTTCTTGTGTATGTGGAGGTCAAACGCAGGCAGGGATGGTGGCAGCTGCTTTGTGATCTGAGGCTGGAGAAGCTAACTTTGGTGTCCTGCAAAAGTGACAATGGATATAATGGACTGCTCTTTTTGAATCCTGCTAGTCTTTAGCAGTCCGAGATGTACCTTAAGATGTGGTTTTTTTAAAAAATAGAGATGTCCCTTATTAATCATTTGCCTTTCAGCTTCAGTACGTATCCCTCTCAGCTTCCTGGGAAAGGTCAACTAGGAGCCACCATTATCTGTGTCTTAGACCTGGATTAGGTAATTTTGGGAAGAGGGAGGGAAGCAGGAGCAGCGGGAGGGTGATCACTCTCTGGGGGTTTTCGGGGTCTTTTTCCCCAGCCGTCTGTGGGTCAGCTCAGAGATGCCTGCAGCCATTTGGTCTCTGGGAAATAGCAACCCATCAGGCCAGGAGGACCTCGGGCTAGTTTAGGGTGATGTTCCCAACAGGTGGTAGGCTGAGTCATGCAGTGGTCAAACGTGAAGGAGCCCCCATCCCTGCCATACTTTTTCATCCATGCTAAGGGCATATTCAAATACCAGGAGAGATCCAGCTGCTGATGGTTGATCCAAGGTTGGCTGCAAGCCTTGGATGGTGGCCACCAGCCCAGGTGCAGGACCCCAGACACAGCAGCTTCAGAAATGCCTAATTCTGTGCATCTGGGATCTTTTAATTCTGCAAATCCTTTTCTGTTTCACCCAAATCCCAGTTACTCAAGGTCCCTCCGTGTGTGTTCATAGCATGCAACCAGTATTGAGTGTCCAAGTGGCATGTGTATCTCCTCTGCAGCTTGTGGCCAGGCTTGTGTTCTCGTGTCCATCCAACAGCAGAGGCTGATCTTCTCAAACAGGGGGCCAAGTGGTATTTCAGTCACAGTCCAAAGCATTCAACGACTACTTTTTTTCTATTTGTTTTCTTCCCTGCAGTCCATGATGCGTAATAAAAATAAATAAACCTAGTAGTACTACTACTATTAAATTTAAAATTAAAAAAGAAGCTGGAAGTTCTTAGTCTCAAGAAGAGGGTGGAGCAGGGGAAAAGTGCAGAGCCCATATAACAATGGGGAGTCCGCTTTATTAGTATTAAGGAGGAAAATAAAATCCGCTCTGGCAGTAGTGAAATAAAACACCAGGAAGATTACATCAGTCTTTGTTTGCACACAGTATGATTCTTCTCTTTCACCAGCCAATTTGTAGATTCAAAAAAGCGGTTGCTTGGTTAAAATAATTAGCTGTACTTCATCCAATTCCCCAATTATGTGAAAAAAAGACATTTGAAGAAATAGAGACAATTGCTGTTGACTGATTTAAAAACAAGGAATTAGTGGTCACTGAACAATTATAACGCCTTGTCTAAATACCTGCATATATATATATATATCGTAGTTTGACAACGAGCCAGGCAATTCTCAGTGACTCTTTGCTGTAGCTGCTTAGGTTTGGGATAGCAGCTCCAGAAGTACAGCAAAATCCTAATTCTGCCTGAAACTTGTGCAGGAGAGGTTAGCCTGGGGTTGCCTCGGGGAAGACAGGTAGGGTCTGAACCTAACCTACCGAAATATACTTAAAGAAAAAAGAGAGTGAACTGGATACAAGTCACATATCCTTATTATTTTACAATATAACAGGCAAAAATCTGTATTAATGAATGAGATCATCGTATTATATACTCCTTTATTCCAGACTGTTTTAGATTATTATTATTTTGGGGGAAAGCATGCAGAATTTTTTACTCTTCCAGCGTTGAGTAAGAGACCATTGCAACAATTTGACTAAGAATTCCCCGTAGGAGGTCCAGGGTACTATATTAACAAGAACTTCAGTGACTGGGAAATCATTTCTCCTTGTTGTTTCTACATTTTCATCCTTGGAGCTAGACCTGTTGCATTTTCAGGACAAGTAGTAGTCGGAGATTTTGAAGTGAGGTTACTTGGGGAGGATGCCCGAGTGCTGCTGGCTGAGGTAGTGGTCATCCGAGTCGTTTCTTAACTTCAGGCTCCTTGGTAGACGTAAAGGCAGTAACACAAAGTCATGCGGTTGAACAACAGATGTCATCTACCTGGACTTATGCAAAGCATTTGACACTGTCCCGCACGACATCCTGGTCTCAAAATTGGAAACTCATGGATTCGATGGATGGACCACTTGGTGGATAAGGAACTGGCTGGATGGCTGCACTCAAAGAGTTGTGGTCAATGACTCAATGTCCAAGTGGCGGCCAGTGACGAGTGGTGTTCCTCAGGGGTCGGTACTGGGACCAGTGCTTTTTGACGTCTTTGTTGGAGACATGGACAGTGGGATAGAGTGCACCCTCAGCAAGTTTGCAGATGATACCAAGCTGCGTGGCGCGGTTGACAGGCTGGAGGGAAGGGATGCCATCCAGAGGGANAGAACCTGGAGAAGGCCTGGGGAGACCTTATAGCAGCCTTCCAGTACCTGAAGGGAGCTACAGGAGAGCTGGGGAGAGATTCTTCGTCAGGAAGTGCAGTGACAGGACAAGGGGTAACGGTTTTAAATTGGAAGAGGGGAGATTTAGATGAGATACCAGAAAGAAATTCTTTGCTGTGAGGGTGGTGAGGCACTGGAACAGGTTGCCCAGAGAAGCTGTGGCTGCCCCATCCCTGGAGGGGTTCAAGGCCAGGCTGGATGGGGCTTGGAGCAACCTGGTCTGGTGGGAGGTGTCCCTGCCCAGGGCAGGGGGGTTGGAACTGAGTGATCTTCAAGGCCCCTTCCAACTCTAACCATTCTGTGACTCTGTTGCAGCACTTCTGAGCCCTTCACCAGGCTCATTTCTGTCATCCAGGGCGGAGCTAAACAAACGCTGGCAATTCAAGCCCATTTTAAAACGTTTTTGCCAGTTCATTGACACCATCAATGATGCGGGGACCAGGCAGCCGGCAGGGGCTGGAAGGACTCCAGCTTCATCTCCGTAGCTCCCAGCTCCCTTTACCTAACCCCAACTTTGCAGCTGCGCTGCGTCTTCCTGACCTCTGCCCCGGCGAGGGCTTGGTTTCCAGGTTGCACCTCGCTTTCCCCACGCCCCGCCGTGCAACGTTGCCGCCCTCCCGGATTTACCCTCTGGATTTTTTTGTTCCTTTCTCCTTGCAGGGAACGGATGCGCCAGTCCGCGATGTTTGAACTGTGCCAGGGGATGCACCAGATCAGCCTGCAGTTCGTTCGCTTGCAGCTTAGCTTTGAGGAGTACACCATAATGAAAGTTCTGCTGCTGTTAAGCACAGGTAAGTTAGACGCGCGCTTCCGTGGGAATACTTGAAAATATCCCAATTCACAAGGAGGTGCGGTGATTTTTAACTCATGTGACGAAGAGGCAGACTGTTTCCTGCAGGAATAAGCCTGGGTTTATGTCTTAGGGTTTAGATCTCGCTTTCTGGTCGCACAGGAGGTGTCTGTGCAAATTCAAACGTGTCATGGGTGTTGGAAGGACAGTAGTGGCCGTGCAAGGGGCTTTGGCCCCCGTCTCTTTATGGAACTGCTCAACTCATCCAGGTGTGGGGACTGGGGAGAAACCCCAACTCGACACTCAAAGCCACCCAAAGGTTTGGGTGGCTTAACGTGACCTTCAAGATCAAGAGATGTACATTGCCTGTACTGCAAAATGGGTATTTTTCCGATGCCAAGTGAATTGAGGATGATAAGCCTTTTCACAGGGCTCTGAAATTTTAATAAATGGCAATGCACGCTTTATTTTTTCTCTCTAGTATCATGCTTTGAGTTTTCTTAAGATACAAAATTCCATCTTGATGTTTGGTACAGCGCTGTGGAGTAATTAGCAGATCTCTTGATCGTATCTTACAGAAAATACTGAAAAACTCCTGTCCCAATACAATTGTGTGAATGCACAGGCAGTTTGTACGTCACTTTTCCGTCAGTCTTGGTGGAAAAAAACCCAATTACCTGTAAACAAACTTTATTCTATATAATCACGCTCCTTTTCTGTGGGACCCACTCAGTGACATCATGGTGAGAAAACGCATCCGCTGGACTGGTGATGTCACTGCTGTGAACTCACGGGGCAAGAAGCCCCCCAGCAGAAGGGGGCTGGTTGTGGGGGCTTTGCGTGGGGAGAGGAGGAGGAGGAAGAGGAGGAGGAGCAGGAGATCGAAGGGGCCGCTGTGCTTATTCTGGCTTGGCGGGCAGGATGCAGGCTCGTGCTGGACGGAGCATCTCCCCAGTTGGGTGGGGAGCGGAGCCCAGCACGCCCTTTGAGATCTGGCTGTCTTCTCCCATCCACCCCATCCATCTTCTGCCCCAGCAAGCTGGGGGAAGAAAAGGAATGGCAGGCGACAGGCGTTAGCTGCGCGGCACTGGAAGGCGCTTATCGCCGAAACCACGCCAGGTTTCTGCCAGAGTGGCAGATTTAGGCACGCAGGAGCCTCCCGAGTCCCCAGCCACAGCACGAGCAGGTTGGCTGCAGGCAGAGTTAGGTGCTTACGAAGGGGTTTGCATCCAGCGAAGGCGAGTTGGCAACCCCTTCAGGCGAGGTGGTGGGACGGGCGCTTTCTCCCCGTCTGCGGTGCCTTTCCTTCAGACCTCCCCGTTCCCACCCAGCTGGTAGCTCTGTGGTTAAGGTACTCGCCTTTGAAGGAGGATGTGAAGCTGCAGTTCCCATCTTAGCTGGAGGGGATTTGGATCCTCTAACAGAAACCTCCCGGGGCTGTAAGTTTTTGGGGCTCGCCTGTCTCTTTCCCTCCCTGCTGTTGAACACTCCAGCTTCCCAGGATGGGGGGAAATGACACCGGCTGGGGGGCACTTTGTGTGCTGGCCCGTGGGGTCTGACGCCCAGGTCACGCTCCGAGGCTTCAAGGAGATGATCTGCTGGTGGAACTGGGACTGGGGGAGCTCATAGGCTCCAGGGGGAGCCCTGGGAAGTAAATGGGCTTTTTTGAAGGTCGTCTTTCCAGAAGCAGCTAGCAGTGCTTAACGTGGATGTACTTGAGGACGTGCTAGCTCCCAAAATGATCTTGAGAGAGTGTCTGGATTGGGAATCTGGCTCTGCTGCTTTTTAATCAGCCCTAAAGGGGGAAAATCTTTAGAAAAAGAGCCTAAAGGCATTCTAAAAATGTAGCAAAATTTCTTTAAGCTAGGTATTTATTATTCTACTCTCTTGAGAGTGTTAACTAATGACTTGAGTTATTACAGGAGTCTGTTAGGCGAGATCAGCCTGGCCAATTAACTTCAGCTAGCTGCGTCCCTCTGAAACGCACACCACGGTCACGAGAAAACCTACTAAAAATAGTTTGTTTTGGGTGAATCAGGATATTTACATTAGAGAGAGGAGAGCGGAATAGAAATTAAGGCAGTGATAAAACCCAGGAAGTGTCATGTGAAGGGCAGCAAACCTGGTTCCGAATGATTGTCCCTTGACACAACCTTATGACAGAAAACACCAGGTTTGTTTTCACTTAAATTTTTTTTTATTGAATAGTGTGACGAGCAGAGTACAAGTTATTCTGAAACTTTCATGATGACCACATCAAGGAAGTTTCACTCCATTTACATGTGGAAGAAACCACACATTACAACTCAATTGTTTTCTTGCTATCCACAGACCATAGATTCTGGGAGCTTGCCAAAAGCATCGCTGCATTTAATAAGTAAAATCAGAAACACTGGGCAAACCTCCAGAATTTCGTGTTTTGCTTGAGTTCTCTTTATTTGTGGTCGTTCGTTCTTTCTTTCTTAATAGTCTGGCTGGGCCGATGGTATAATAATTTTCAGACAGAACAGCAAAATACGGAGTAGTAGACAAAGGAAGAGTGGCTCTCGCAGTCTTTAAGCAGCATGTAGGAATACAGGCCTGTCAATATTAATGGAGCTGTAAAGCCCCTGCTTTTTGTCTAAGGGCCACCGTATGCTCTGATGGCTTTACTCATCTTGATTGGAGCATCTATGTTCATTCATCTTGAACTGGATTTTTACATCTGTTCTTCTCTCTGTCAGCTGAGTGACTCAGAGATTTGGCATGCAGAATTTAAAAATGAAATATTCTGTTTATATAAGATAAGATATATAATAATCAATGAGCGGTAGCCAGGTTGGTGCGTTACCTCATAGGCTTTTTCTAAAGATTCCTCCTGGTGCCCCCTTCCAGCACCTCATGGTCGCAAGTCCTTGCTGCTCATGTGGTGGTAGAGCTCCTCCTTGTTTGCCATTGCTAAATTTCTCTGGTGGATACTGGTGATAGAAGGAACTCGTGCTTTTTCTTAAAGCTTCTACTCTGGAGCCTTTTGGGCGGTTGTTGCCGCTTATGAGGTGATTGCAGTGGGATAGAAGGCAGTTCACAGGAGAAGGAAACGGATGAACAAGACAATTTCTGTCAAGATGTTGAGTCACGATAAGCTACGTTAGAAGATCACCTTTTATTTTTTTTCTTTCCTTTTTTAATAAGTAACTTCCCATTTAGCTTAGTCTGACGTAGCCGTCTGGCTTGCTTAGAAAATACTACACCGTACAGGAGTGAGTTTATTTTATCTTCCCTCTGCGGACTAGCATTAAGAGATGCAGGGTAGAAAAATACTTGATGGTTAAGCATTATTCAACCAATCCAGGTATTTAAACGCCATAGAGTTTTGTGTAATGTTCTTAATAACCTTTTTGGGGTCTTCCCTAGAGATCTGATCCTCTAAGTCATTCCTGTTTGGGGCAGAACCTGCCGGAGTGCAAAGGTGTTTGTAGTCTGTAGAGAAAAAGTGTATTTTTATTTTTGGGGGGGAAATAGCCTTGCTGATATCAGTCACAGCAAAAAGTATCAGAAAAGTCTAATTTTAGTCCATTTGTGAAATGATCCCTGTGGCAGATGGGAACTTTGATAGGACGCTAGACATGCTTGCAACTGTGTGTTGTGGTCAAACACTGGGTCATGATGCCTGTTTGGAAAAATAGTCTTCTGTTTCATGCAGAATAATGGCTCTGTCTGTTCTAGGTGTTACGCAGATGCTTACTAACATTCAAAGACATTTTTAGATGTTACTCGATGGCATGAAAACGTGTCACTTGGTCTAGCATTTCTGCACGTAACAGCTGTAATTCTGTACCTTCCCCTCCTCTGCCAAGTGTGGGGAACCGTTCAAGAACGGTGGTAAATCACTTCTTCAGCTTCTAAAAAAATACGCTTGATCCATCTGCCCTTTTTTTTTTTGTGGTTGGGTTGTATTAAAAGCAGTTTCAGCATGAGGTTAGCATGTGTCGTATTTCTGAGATGTTATCTTCTCCTCTGCCACAGCTTCTGCCATCACAGGTCTGGAGAGGATGCTCGAATCGCTTGAAAATCTGTATGATGTTGTTGATTCCTTACCAATGTCTGTAAAATTATGGACTTTGCTTAATGCTTTAATTCTTTCATCCATTAACTAGTGTAACTTTTTAAGTATGCACATCAAAAGAATAAGCAATGCAGTTAATATTAATGTAAGACTGTCTTTTCAATGACAGTTCCCAAGGATGGTCTCAAAAGCCAAGCTGCATTTGAAGAAATGAGGGCAAATTACATTAAAGAACTAAAGAAGATGGTAACTAAATGTCCAAGTAACTCTGGGCAAAGCTGGCAGAGATTCTACCAACTGACTAAACTTCTTGACTCCATGCATGATGTAAGTATAACTCCTCAGGGAGTGCAGACAAGTTAAGCAAAAATCTCTCCGTTAAGGTAAACCAACAGTCTTTAATTGTGTTGACTAACAGGGAGAAAAAAAAAAATTGTTTTTAAAGGAACATCTGAGAGAAGTTGTTAGCAGATGAATTTAAGGACAACTGCCAGGTAAAATAAGAAAATATAAGTCATTAAGGGCTGGGTCCTGCTGCCTTCTCCTATGTTAAATGGTAGTGTGTTCCTCCGATGATTCACTAAAGGTCGGTAGAACTATCAGTGGGGTGAGAGGCTCTTCAGCAGGAGAGGTGATGTTACCTGTGACCCCGAGTTAGGCACAGCGTGAGTGTGCCACGCAGAGTGTCCCACAAGCTGCTGCTCAATGAAAGGTGCCGGGTTACTGCGTCGCGCATCCAACACGCCCGATGTGCTAATAAATGCTGAATTAATTCGGTCATCTTTTACAGCTGGGGTTGCAGTAACGATGACTTTAAAAGTTGTATTAAGACCTTGGAGCCATCTCGGGTATTTGAAGCTTTATTTGAGCTTTTCCAAGTATGAGATTCACTGTATTGTTTATTTCTACAATCCTGCCTGGGTGCCCTGCGAGGTGTTTGTTTGGCGTGTGTCGGGTGTGAGATGTGATGAATGACACGGGGAAAACTAAAAGTTTAGCCCCAGAGCACCCAGGCTGTTGGTGCCTCAGCCCAGAATGGCTCTGAAGGGTTGTGGTAGGCGGCTAGAGCACAGGACCAGCTGGTGATTTCAGGGGGGGGGTATCCATAACATTGAGCTCTGTTGGGTTGGGAGCAACCCCCTTCTAGCCAGTCAGATGGTAAGTGCAGAGATTTACCCCTCCAGATGCTTTGAGCAGCAGTGGGATTGTACCTCCGTGCTCTCCGTAACGGAGCCTGGAGTCCCTACAGAAGGATAAACCCAGCGACCCAGCCTGTAATGGTCTCCTCAGGCTTTTCCCCAGTGTCCCCTGAGTGTGCCCTGGCCACCAGCCGCTCGCCTGGGGCCATCAGGGCTGGTATCCATCCTCTGCGAAGCTGCACCGGGGCGCAGCAAGTGACGAGGGACTCGGGGGGCCAGTGAGAGCGACCCCGTAGTCGTGTTTGGGTACAGACAGGAGAGGAGGGGTCCTGTGAGCAGAGGCTGAAGCCCAGCAGCACGCCCTGGTCACCTCCCACTAAAAACTGGTAAACTGGATCACCTCCCACTAAAAACTGGTAACCTCCAGCAAAGGATAAAACTGTCCTACTCCCTCCTGGGCGGGCAGGGTGGTAACTTTTGCTGCATGAAGAACCTACAGCTCTGGCTTTCAGAGCCTGCATGTAAATGTACTCCTTTGTACTCGGCTTAAATTTCGTTTTTGTAGAGACAGTACAGTACGGAGACAGGCAGTGCACTTCAGGTCAAATCTGTATAAGAGCCCGAGGTCTGTTTACAGAGTGTACATATGGAATTATTTTTCAAATATTGTTCTGTTGTTCATTAAAACACTGCAAATCTTGGTGGGAGGCAGGGAGAGCACTATCAGTACGGCAGTAACAGCTCTCCTTCTTCAGAGATCTGGTTTCACTCCCTCCATGCCAGCAAAGGAAGTTGTAGGGTTTTCAGTGGAAAGAAAGGGGATGGGTGATAAAATCGTTTGCGAGACAGTGGCATCTGAACCTCGGGGCAGCGTAACAAACCCCTGCACTTACTGGAGTTTTCTAATCCTCCAGAATAGGCAGCGTCTACGATTTGTTATTTAAATGGGTGTGTTTGTGTGGTTAAGGTGACTGGATGACAGGCTCTCGCTGAGAACGCTACCGTGTCCTACGGACATTTTCCAAAACACAGCATTAACCATTGGGAGCTGGACTAACCAGAGGAAGCAGACTGCTCATGCATTTTATTTAATTTTTAATTAAGCTATTTTTACATTGCTTTTGTTTTAATAGAGCACTTTGTTACAAAGGACTTTTTAAAGAAAGTCCCATTGTCAGCACTCTCCATTAAAAAGGCTGGTTGTCTGCACAACAGTGCTTCCTTTCAGAGATGATATTGGAGACTTGTTCAACAAAGGCACTTGTTTATTTTTTTCTCTTTAAAGCTGATTTTTTTTTTTTTTTGCTTTTGGGTTTTTGAAATCCATCAGAATAAATTTAGAGCGGCAAGAATTGCTCTTTCCCCCCCCCACTGGCTGTTAGCACAGAATCTCTCTGTTCTATCAATGTAAACGCAAATCTTCTGCTCGATTCCTCAGTATAGGAGGAGCAATTCTTCAGCTGTCACCGATGGATATTTTTTTTTTTAACTTTAAAGGATGGGAATGTACTTGGGGCTGGGGTGGTCTAACTGGAGCCGAGGCCCCGTGTTTACATGCCGCCGTAGCCATTTGCAGCTCAAGCCTGAAGGGACCGGTGCAGAATTGGTGCTTATTCAGCCCCCTTGCTGCCTCCAGCTCTCCCACCAGAGCAAAGCAGCACCTCGTCGTGCACGGCGTTCGCTTTACCTGAGTGTAGCCGTAAACAACATAAAAATACCGCTCCTTTGCACCTTCACACTTGGCTTTCATTGACCCCATTTTGAAGTAGTCTTTCTGAGGGCTATGTGAAATAAAGCACGTGGGAATATCAGATTCCAGGCTGCTCGGCTTATATAATATGAGGAAGGGGGGGGGAAAAAAAAACCCCAAAACCCAAACAAGATGGTTTTACGTCGCTCGGTGTACTAAATCATTCATCCACGCAGTGAACGTATGTGCAGGTAGAAGAGTGCCAAGGTGAGGAAAAAAACCCCAAATTTTTCAAGAAGGCCAGGTAGGCACTTAAGTATTTCAAAAAATCAGCAACTTTATTTAATGATCCGTAAAGCCCCCCAGGCGCTAACAGTGCAACCGAAAAATAAGAGGTGGAAAACCATCCCGAGCGGACAAGACCAACAGGGTTTGGCGCACACGTGCGTGTGCACACCTGTGCCCAGCTGCCGGAGCGTGCCCGCAGGGTGCCCTGCAGCCTGCCTCACCGCTGCCACCGGGTTGGAAGGGACCTCTGGAGATCATCTACTCCAACCCCCCTGCCAAAGCAGGGTCACCCAGAGCAGGTTGCACAGGAACGTGTCCAGGTGGGTTTGAATGTCTCCAGAGAAGGAGACTCCACCACCTCCCTGGGCAGCCTCTTCCAGGGCTCTGCCACCCTCACAGCAAAGAAGTTCCTCCTCAAGTTTAGGTGGAACTTCTTATGTTCAAGTTTGTGCCCATTTCCTCTTGTCCTGTCCCTGGGCAACGCTGAAAAAAGACCAGCCCCATCCTCTTGACACCCACCCTTTAAGTATTTATAGGCATTGATCAGATCCCCCCTCAGCCTTCTCTTCTCCAGGCTAAACAGACCCAGGTGGTGCTCCATTCCCTTGATCATCTTCGTAGCCCTCCACTGGACTCTCTCCAGTAGCTCCCTGTCCTTGAACTGGGGAGCCCACAACTGGACACAGTGGTCCAGATGTGGCCATTTACTTGCTATTATGCTGTGGATCAGCCTTGCTTGTGCGGATGGACCCCAGTGTGGGTATCTTCTGGGAGCATTCAGAGCAGAAATGTCATTGACGTACGTCCTTCTTGTAGGGATGGTATTTCTACTGGTGTGGCTGGCCTGGGTGCATCATATCACGAAGTAGCGTTATGTGTTGAGAACCATACCCAGGACATAAAGGTTTCAGCCTTGTGCCCACGGATGGCCATGGGCATGTCAGGGAGAGACGCGTATGCAGCACTTGGAGGTAGGTGGACTGTGCTATGTGATCAGACTAACGCACGCAGGAACATTAGAAACAGATGTGCTGCACATGGTATCAAAAACTTCATTTGGATCCTCCTCAGCATCTCCTGTTGGCTTTGGCAGGCAGGGTTGTATCTTGCATGGCAAGCCTCATTTCGTATAGAGAGCTGAGTGTATGGTTAGGCGGTTTGCAGAACAAAAGCTGAATTTGGTTTCAATCTGGCTGATACTAAACAGGCTTTGAGTTGAGGGCTTTTGTCTCCATGCCATGACATTAAACCCTAATGTGAACCTTCCCTTCTTTTGGCAAGGCAGAGCCCTGCACTGTCATTGGTTTGTTGATACTTTCTGCCAAACAAAAATAAATTCTTCAAGGCTCATGCTGCTGAATAATTAATTTTTTATGGTTCCTGAAGGGAATACTTTATAGCTGAGGTGGATCTTTCCATAGGCTGGAGAGCGCTGGGACTACGCACGCTGAGAAAGCTGGCGGTGGGAAGAAGGGCAGGGATGCCCGAGGGGCGGGTTCGGGAGGCAAATGTGCCTCCACAGGGGCTTCATCCCACTCATACGGAGCCACAGACGAGCCCCTCGGCTGTTGCCGACACCTTTGGGTGCACTTACTCCTGCTGCTCATCCGCCGAAGTTGCGTCCCACCGCTGGTGAGCTCTTGGGAGCCTTGTTTTAGTCCCAGCGCCTGAATTCCCAGAATAGGCATTTTCTCTGTTTGCTCGGAGGCTGGATCCAGTCCCTGCTCCCCGTGTGGCCCCGACAGAAGCAGCAGCCCCGTCAGAGTGTGCGTGGAGGTGTGTTGCGGCAGATAACGCGCGTCTGTCGAGGGAGAAATTGATTCCCAGGTCCCTAATGCAGACAGGGGCTGCTCTGAGGGTTGTCTTGCTCAGTCTGTGGTGGTTGGACCTCTTCTCCTTCATGTTAATAGGCGTTTGTTGGAGGAGGGCAGAACCCCGCTACTGTTGACAGGAGAGCGAGGGAGTCTCGGCTCAGAATCTCCCCGGGCTGAGAGCTGAGGATGCTTCGTGGGTTTGCGTGATATGATACTGTGGGTTTGCGTGCATCCTCCAAGCATAGAGAAAGGGTTCAGCTCAGGTTCCTCCATGTCGTGTCCGGGTGTCAAGTGCTGTGGTTTCAGTGTGCACATGTTTATGATGAAAACCTGAAGAAATGAGCACAGTTCTTAAATCAGATAAATCACGGAATCCCAGAATGCTATGGGGTTGGAAGGGACCTCTGGAGATCATCTAGTCCAA
>VXAK01021022.1:179849-261716 GCA_013399435.1 Arenaria interpres
TCAGCCTTCTCTTCTCCACACTAAAAAGACCCAAGTCCCTCAGCTTCTCCTCGTAAGGGAGATGCTCCAGGCCCCTCATCATCTTCGTAGCCCTAAATGCACCTGTCCAGGCAGAACTAGGTTCCACATTTGCTCTGGTCAGATACTGTTAGTGCCTAATCCATATGTATTTTACCCACCTTCTACTCCTTGCTAGTGTGAGGTCACTACACCACACGGGTGTAATCAGAGGCTTCATCCCTCGGTCTTAGAGGTTTTACTCTTTGGGTTAGAGTTCAAGATTTCATAAGGAGCGGGGAATTAGCCACTGTGGCACCAAAGGACACCTGTACCTCTGAAAATCAGCTTGCGAGCCATCCCAGGGGGGAATAATTTGCTTCCTGAGCCCTCAGAGTCGTAACTAATTTACATCATGGGATTTTCATAAGAACTGGGAGCGAGAAGGGAATATGGTGGCAACGGAATAACCGAGACCTGGCTGCCAGTGGTTTTCCTTAACCTTCCTGATTGTGACGTGCGGCAGCTTGTCCCTTCAGGCAGCCCGGTGGTGCAGGGTGTCACCAAGGCTGCGCCGGTGCATCCCGTAGGGCTGCGGGGGTTGCCTCCTCCCAACGCTCACCCCGCTCCAGGCTCTGCAGCAAACGGGCAGAGAGACCTCACCCTGAAGGGGACAGGGGAGGTTTTTGGAGCCTCACTTTCGTATGAGAACACTGAGGTTCCTGACAGCAATAGCTTGTAGCTAATAATAGGAAGAAATTACTCAGCGTTGTGTCGTTACCCTACTGCCGTCTTAATTGCTGTATCAGTAGGCTTAATCGCCAAGATGCTCCTGACGGACGAGTGACTGCGGCTTTCACACTGCGCTGGGGGATTGCGAGAGGTTTTTGAAGTCAGAAAAGGAACCGAGCCCAGGAACGTGCGCCCCTTGCAGATCAGACAGTTCTTACCGTTTCTGGACCTACAAGGGCACGGTGAGATTGCCAAACTAAAAATCAATTCTTTCTGCTGTAAAAACTCTGCAAGTGCTCGAAGGTCACTGCAACTGTATTAACTTCAGGGACTTCATTAAAGGATTCATTTTTTTTAATTACGAAGAACGGTGTGGGTGAAGAAGTCCATTTTATGGAAACCCCACCCTAATAAGAGAAAATGATGTTTGATTAATACCCCTATTTCTCAGAGGTGCTTAATACGGGGTACACATGCGAAGATTGATTAAGTAAAAATCTTAGAATTTCTAAGACTCCTGTAGCCTTGAAAATGTTGAAGCGCAGCACACTCTGTAGGGGGGTGATGAGAGGAAGCTCCCTAATTAATGACTGAAGCGGTGATGGGTTAGAGCTAACAGCTGATCCGCTTGCCAGCAGAAGAGCTGTCATGTCTGACAGCCGTCCGGGTGACACAAAGGTGGTAATTCTGACCCGTGTGTGTCTGCATCCCCGCAACCCGGCTCACGTTAATTTATTTGGTCTAGAGAAGAAGTCCTACGAGGAGAGGCTGAGGGATCTGGGCATCATGTTGAGTTTGGAGAAGAGGAGGCTGAGAGAGGACCTCCTTGCCCTCTCCAGCTCCCTGAAAGGAGAGTGTAGAGAGGTGGGGGTTGGCCTCTTCTCCCAAGGGAATAATGACAGGAGCAGAGGAAATGGTCTGAAGTTGGGGCAGGGGAGGTTTAGATTAGATCTTGGAAAGAATGACTTTGCTGAGGGGGTGGTCAGGCACTGGAAGGGCCTGCCCAGGGAGGTGGTGGAGTCACCATCCCTGGAGGGATTTCAGAAACGTGTAGATGTGGCACTTCGGGGCATGTTATAGTGCCTGAGATCGTTGGGTTGTGTCTGTCTGTGGAGTTGGAGGGGTTTTTTGTGGGTTTTTTGTTTGTTTGTTTGTTTTTCTGGTTGGGCTCGATGATCTCAAAGGTCCCTTCCAACCATGAAGATTCTGTGATTCTGTTTGGAATGTTTTTGGCACCCAGTGTGCGCAGAAACTGCCTCCTCCTAATGGGTATTTCAGAAGCGTGTAGACGTGGCACTTCAGGGCATGCTCTAGTGCGCGAGATCGTTGGGTTGTGTCTGTCTGTGGTGGTTTTTTGGTTTGGTTTATTTTTGTGGGATTTTTGTTCCGTTTCATTTTTTTTCTTTTTTTTTTTGGTTGGACTCTTTGATCTCAAAGGTCCCTTCCAACCATGAAGATTCTGTGATTCGGTGGTGTTTTCCTGGCTGGAGAGCCTGGGGTCTCCGTTCTAGGGAGATAACCCAGGACCCAGCAGGGCAAAGCCCGGCACCCGAGCTGCCGTCCCCGGGCACGGGCGCAGTTACCCCGCAGGCAGAGGAGGGCTTGCAGTGCCATCAAAGGTACCAAGCCCTGTTTTATTGTCGGGTCCTAAAGAGAGTTAAACAGCTGCCTACTAAAGCAGTAAGGACGATGTCCTGGTTGCGTCCCGAGGAGATGGGAATTATTTTAGTTGTGGCCTGAACTGCGCTCTGCTAAGCCGTGACTCTTCAGCTGCGTGTGCGCTTCCGCAGCCGAAATAACCGGAGATTGTAAAAGTAAGTACGTTTCTAGTCCCTGTTGCGCCGCTCGTGAAGAGAGTGGTGCTTTCGTTCACGCTGCTTAATTAAGAGCTGCTCTCCACGCCGCTGCGCGGGAGGGAGGTCTCAGCGTTTCCAGTAGAAACTACCAGAGGCAGAGGGTGAAAGCAGTCAGGTAAAATGGAGTCGGGAGTTGCCAGAGCACGGGGATTTACGGGCCTTTGAAGAACAGTCAGAAGTGTATTTGATCTAGAAGATTCCTGAGCCGGATTCAGAGGTGCTGGGTAGCTTGTGTTGCCTCACGGAAGAAAGCGAACTTTTTGATTTCCTTACCGAGGGGGGAGCTGCTCTTTTGAAGCGAAAAAACCTGCTTTGGCAGGAGGGTTGGACTTAGATGATCTCCAGAGGTCCCTTCCAAGCCCATGGGATTCTGTGCAAGACTAGCTAAATTATCTACCTGTTATAAACCAAAACTAGATCAGGGGAACGTTGCTTGGGCTGCAGAGGCAGGTTCGGAAACTTCAACATTGCCTGTGGAACCTCAGGTTTTGATCCTTTTAGTGCCTCTTCATGCCAAGGCTGCTGGGCTGGGGCGGGGGGGGTGGTAGCTGCAGAAAATGTCTAAGAAGACACCTGCAGAAAAGAACACTGCTGGTGGCTCAGGTCTTGTTCTCGCAGCCGCCTTTAGCTGACCTTATCGTATTCTTTACATTTTAGTACCTCTGAGGTTGGCGCTTGATTCTCCCCCGTCCGTTCCTCTTTGTTTTAAATCAGTGCTAGAAATTACTCGCCCAGCCCCCGAAAGGCACGGGGCTTTTAAGGTTGCAGTTAGAAAAGATGCTGACCGCCGTCCCGCGTTCCCCCTGGCACAGGCCGCGCTGCCCCACGCTCCCCTTTTCTTAAGGCGGTTGAACATTATCAAGTCTGTTAAAGTTGGTAACTTTGCTTAAGAAAGAGAGGAACGAAAGCTTTGGCAGACTAAATAAATAGGTGTAGGATACAGAATCACAGAATGGTTGGAGTTGGAAGGGGCCTTGAAGATCACCAACCCCCCTGCCCTGGGCAGGGACACCTCCCACCAGACCAGGTTGCTCCAAGCCCCATCCAGCCTGGCCTTGAACCCCTCCAGGGATATCTCATCCTGAAGGGTCCAAACCCAATTATTATTTGGTAGGAGGTTCTAGGTATCTTCTTTTAAATTGCTGTGTAAACCTAACCTTTCTCCTCTGTGGTGAGACTCGTAGTGTGCTACCTTAGGGTAATATCCATGATCGCATCCTGGTTTCCCCCCACTGGACTGCTAACTTGTTGTATAGAACAGCATATGCCCTCAGGAGTCTTACTGTTTTTCACTTCCCCTGTGGTCCACATATCCACCAGCTATACGTATCTCCTTGATACTACTAAAAGCTTGCGAGGAAGGCAGAATTAATAGTTTCCATATCGGCTTTTCTGTGGTCTGGCTGCATTCGGAGGCTTCACGGGAGTGTGATGAGGCAGGAATTAGCTGGCACTGCCCAGAAGGGGAGCCCATCAGCACCACCAGGATGGTTGGTGGTGTGGCAGAGATGACCCCCCCCACAACTCCCTCCCTCCCAGTCAGTGGTGGGAAACTACTCCTCTTCACCTTCAGGAGAAGCAGCACATTCATCGGGTCACTGTTGAGGTTGTTTTGGGGTGCGAGGCTCGGTTAGCTGAGGTGCTGGTATTCGATGGCAAAGGCAGAGATTACACCCAGAGAGAGAGTTCCCTTCACTTTTCTTTGGGTCTGTGTTATGGACAGGCTGGATGGGTGGGCCCAGGCCAATGGGATGAGGTTCAACAAGGTCAAGTGCTGGGTCCTGCCTTTGGGTCCCACCAACCCCCTGCAGCGCTACAGGCTGGGGGCAGAGTGGCTGGAGCTGCCCGGCAGAAAAGGCCCTGGGGGTGTTGGTGGACAGCCGGCTGAACAGGAGCCAGCAGTGTGCCCAGGTGGCCAAGAAGGCCACCAGCATCCTGGCCTGTGTCAGGANTGAGTTCTGGGCCCCTCACCACAAGAAGGACATTGAGGGGCTGGAGCGTGTCCAGAGGAGAGGCACCAAGCTGGTGAGGGGTCTGGAGAACAAGTCCTACGAGGAGAGGCTGAGGGAACTGGGCATCATGTTGAGTTTGGAGAAGAGGAGGCTGAGGGGAGACCTCCTTGCCCTCTCCAGCTCCCTGAAAGGAGAGTGTAGAGAGGTGGGGGTTGGCCTCTTCTCCCAAGGGAATAATGACAGGAGCAGAGGAAATGGTCTGAAGTTGGGGCAGGGGAGGTTTAGATTAGATCTTGGGAAGAATGACTTTCCTGAGAGGGTGGTCAGGCACTGGAAGGGCCTGCCCAGGGAGGTGGTGGAGTCACCATCCCTGGAGGGATTTCAGAAACGTGTAGATGTGGCACTTCAGGGCATGCTCTAGTGCCCGAGATTGTTGGGTTGTGTCTGTTTGTGGGGTTGGGGGGTTTCTTTTGTCGTTTTTTTGTTTGCTTGTTTGTTTTTCTGGTTGGACTCGATGATCTCAAAGGTCCCTTCCAACCATGAAGATTCTGTGATTCTGTTTGGAATGTTTTTGGCACCCAGTGTGCGCAGAAACTGCCTTCTCCTAAGGGGTGAAGCAAACCTTTGAACATCAGCACTTTTTCCCTCGTAAACCAAATTACGTCTGTGCTACTTATTTAGCATGCATCTGTTTAATTAATTAGCCTTGCCACATGACGTGCCAGATCCTCGGGAATGAAGTAAGCAACAGCAGACAGGCTCCTGCACCGCTCAGTAGCAGAAAGTCATGTGTTCAGGTGATCTCACCGCTTCTCCGTGTCACTCATAAACTCCTTACAGCTTCGCAAGAACAGCTGTGAGAGCCCTGAAAAGAAGTCCTCAGGTGTGGTGCTACGGGAGGGTAGTCTGTTGGTGCCTGTATTTTTTAATTCATATCCCTTTCTGCCTTCCAGAAGTCCACTTTTATTTATCTTAGCTTTAACAGGAGCCTCGCGGCAACTCTCCATGGAATCACAGAATGGTTAGAGTTGGTGACAAACTTGTCTTTGATCCACCACGCCAGCAGAAGTGGCTTAAGTCCTTTGCACGGACACAAGGCGCCAAAATTAAGCTGTGCATAACTTCCCAATTTTTAAACAGCAGAGGCTCTAGGTTGTGGGGGTTTTTTTCAGTCGTGCAACCCAGTAATTTGGTGAATTTTTAATGGCAATTAATAGGCCAAGGGGAGCCTGGATGCGCTTCATTCGTGGTTGCCTCTTGACTGGGTTGCGCTGTTTCTCCGAGAGATTGCGAAGGGTCCGGCGTACCATACCAGCATCTCATTGAGATCACAGCACCCAAAAAAAATAGTAGTTTTGAAACAACAGTCTCTTTGATACAATCGAGGTGTACTCGTTCATGGCCTTTAGTAGCAAAGTACCACATAAAACTATGAGACAAATTAAAACGCTCAAAAGCCCCAATTAATCCTCGTTGTTGTAGTGTGATTAGGTTTCCCGTAACACGTAGACCAAAACGAAGCTCTGTAACTGACAAATGAGAACACCACAACTTGAGAACAAGGTAGAAGAAATCAGACTAAATTGCTTGGTGCCTTGGAGACACACAGGGGTGGTTGTTTTTTTTTCCCCACACACCAAAAAGCTTGTGGTAGCGCTGTGCCACTTACGTGTTTCAGCTGGAGACCACCTCCCCTTTATTAGGATTACAGACTGGGGGGATGAACTTGATAGTTTCACCTGTGAAAGCCTCTGGTGCCCAGAGGAAGCCAAAGAGGAGCCGTGGGACAGGTTCAGGGTAGGTTTGTTCTGCTGGCAGAGGTGGTTCCCACCTTAACTCGGTCCTCGTGGTGTTAACGGAACAAAGCTTCCTTCTCTGGCATTGCAGGGCTAATTAGAAATTTTTATCTTTAAAATGCGTCATCCACTGAGAGAAAGGAAAAGTGTGCTGCTAAGCCACCACTACACAAATAGAGAACTTTGGGTTTTCTTCAAAAATAAAAGATGCCATTTCTCGGTAGTAATCTGTTCTCCATGAGCTGTTGTTCGCACGCGAAATCCTCTGCTCTGTGGCTTTCCTAAAAAAAGTGTTTCTTTCTGTGTTTCAGCTTGTTAGTGACTTATTGGAATTCTGTTTCTACACCTTCCGAGAGTCTCAGGCACTGAAAGTAGAGTTTCCAGCCATGCTGGTGGAAATCATCAGTGACCAGCTACCAAAGGTGGAATCCGGGAATGCCAAGCCCCTGTACTTTCACAGGAAGTGATAGAAAATGTCTTAAATGGAAGAACTTTGCCTTAAGTTTCCCTGTGTTATTCCACACCCATGAAGGACCCAAGAAACCATATTTTAAACATGCTCTTTACACTTGTTCAGCAGTCTCTGAATAGTCTAAAATCATACGAAGGGTTTGGGGAATGGAAAGCAGTTGACTCGGATTTGGCAAGACCTAGATGTTTGGAAATCACCCCGTAACCCTAAAACGCTTAGAAAATGTTCCTGTTCCTCTGGATGAAAAGCCATATCTAGTCAATAACTCTTTGATTTTGATATTTTAACAGATGGAGTTTTAAATATGCCATGTAGTTTCTGGTATTGTTTGCTTGTTTTAAAAGGGTTCGAGAACTAATGAGAACTTTTTAAAGCTTACCCTTGGTTTGCACATAAAACGTAAAGTCAATATGGGGCATTAATATTCTTTTCTTGTAAAAAAAAAACAAACAAAAACAAACAAAACCTATATATATACACACATATATACACACACACACACACAAACCCTAATGTGTAAAGTAATAACAGAACATTTGGTGTGGAATACTCTGTTATCCCCACCTGTGGCATTTGTTATCCCATGTTATCCCATCCTAGATGATATACACTGTGTTAAGTGTCCATTTACTATTTAATTAAAAAGGATAAGATGTGAAAACAAATGCCCTGGTATCAATTTATAGTATCTATTGTGCTGGCTTTACAAATAATTTTTTGCAGTCTTTTGCTGTACTGTACATTGCTGTATGTATAAATTGTGAAGGACCTGAAATAAGGTGTAAGGAACTTTTGTAAATGAGACAAAAAAAAAAAAAAATCTTTAATGGTTAATAGGATGAATGGGAAAGTATTTTTGAAAGAACTCTATTTTGCTGGAGACTATTTAAGTACTATCTTTGTCTAAACAAACAAGGTAATTTTTTTGTAAAGTGAAATGTTCTGCATGCATAATGAACCGTTTACAGTGTATTTAAGAAAGGGAAAGCTGTGCCTTTTTTAGCATCATATCTAATTTACCATCCTACAGTATCTGTTGTAAATAACCACACTTAACCTTTTCGGTTGTATTTAAGCCTTTCTCTCTTTTCCTCTCTATTTTCCTCCCTTTTGTCTCGCTTGCAAGCCTCTGTGAGTTGAGCACATCTGAGAAACCCTGCTTCCCGTTTCTGTAGGAAACGACACTCTGTTGTGTTTGCCGCTTTACGAAGGTTTCATTTAACAAGACAAATTACGGTCTCTCCAAAGCTTTTTTGCCAGCTTAATGATATAGTGAGTTCTTGCCCTCTATATTCCCTTCCTCTCTCAGGGGAACAGGGGCGAATAAGATGTTGAATGATTTTTTTTCTTGTTTTTTTATTAAGGTTTCCCAGATTGTTTGTTTTTCCTTTGAATACTGGATACATAAAGCATCTTAAAAGATCAGATTATTATTTCAGATGGGGGAGAGCAATTTATGATGAAGGGAACATGCAGATCATTACAGTAAGTATACTGAACAGATCCGTACTGGTGAGAGGGACGGCAAGGTACTGGTAAGGGCAGATTAGCTGAGTAGAATTTTTAGCGATGAACTAAAACGTATGTAATTTTGTAAGCATTTTTGTAATAATCAGAATACATCCGAAAAGACAAGCGTTCACGCTACAAGTTCGACTCAGTTGGTCTGATTTTGTCTCAAAAAGGTTTTCTCTAGAATAAGACTGCAAAGAAAAAAAAAAACCACAACTTTTTGAGGTGATTTTCACTATTTCACAATTTATAAGCAAATACAAAATTTTGGAGTAGACTAGAGGACAGGTGGACTTTTCTGAGGCTCAATTGTTGCTACCACATGCTCATGTTTAAATAGAATAGATTTTTCAGAGTCCTAATCTCTAGCGTTCTCTCTGGGTGCCACTGGTATTTTTGAGCTCTAGTCTGTCCCTTGGCCGGTCAGAATGTAGCATTTCTTTTAAATGGTGGTCGAGTTCAGAATTCTACACCCTTTCCGAGTCCAAATTTCGCGGTGCGCTTTGGTGCACTGAAGCCAGTCAGTGCTACTTGTCTTTTTAAATGACACCTGCCTTATGCAATGGGTAATCTGTAAAGACTGTATTCAGAGAGGTTTTTTTTATATATAAATATATACATACATATATTATTTGCATTTTGGAAGTCTAATTCATAGGCAGATCTTTAAATACTGACCTGCACAGCAATATGAAAGCCAAACTTCCAACGTGAGATACACAGCATGCAGACTGGTTGTTTACAGTAAAGACGCAGTCATACATCCATCTTTCCATTTAAGTTTTTGTTTTTTGGTTTTTTTTTAAAGTCTAAAACAGAAAATCTCAAAGCCAGGTTCCGGGTGAATACAGTCTGCAGCAGCTTTTTATATTAACAAAGTTACTGCCTCCTTTTCTGTCTCAGAGTAACTTTGCTTGATTAAAATAGCAAAGCCATATTCTACACTTCACTGTTAAATGCCTGTCCCAGTCCAAATTGTTGTCTGTTTGCTCCTATTTTTGTACCTTATTACTTTTAATCTTGGTTTGGTACAATTCATAATTCACAGAAACTTCATATAATTAAACACACTAAAATTAGTTTTAAAAAGCAATTTATATCTTTATGCAAAAACGTATGTCTGTCTTTGCAAACAACTGTAAGCAGATTATAATAAATCCTTTACTTTAATCACCTGTTGTTTATGAAACCATTCATTGATTATTATTTTTTGCTAGAGATCATTGAAGTAATAGATACAATTGGATATAGATGTTGTAAGAGGCAGTATTCTCTTATCAAGGACACTTAAGCAGAATAGCCATCACTTTTTTTATCTAAACCTGTGTACAGAAAAATAAAAAAAAACCCAACAAAAACCCAACCCTATTTTTTAGCTACCGGGAAGTTACGTTCTTTTGAATTTGTTTAGAATGAAATAGGCATTTGTCTCCTGCAAAATACAAGACAAACTCAAAACACCTTTCAGAAGTGGGCTTCTGTTCATCGAGCTAAATCACTTTGTTGTTAAGAAGGAACGGGGATATACAGCAAGAGCATTGTATACACAGTGAAAAATGTAAACTAGTGTTAATGTACTGCAGTGGGTATTTCAGGAATACTGCACACGGTGCGACAGGGCAGTTGCGCAAAATATAAAATAGAGAAAGACTAAAGTTTGCAATATCGAAAATCTCATTAAAAACATACTTTACAATCAATAATGCAAAAAGCTAATTCACAGGGTGGTGTTTTTCACTGACTTGTTTAAACATTTATGAAATTAAACAATTCTACAGTTAATGCACTTTTAATTGTTTATTAAAGATTTGACTTTTTCTTTTTTTAGAGCAATGTTTTCAGCTGGAGGTCAATGACTTGATAAGATAGACAGCAGTTCTGAGGCCAGGAAGCTCAGAGGAATGTTTAAGAATTCTTGGAGTTTAAATAGATTCCTGGATGAAAAATAAAAGCAGCCAGCAGTATGGTGTAAACAGTAAAATCTATGCATAATGATGCATTTATAATTAGGGGTTTGCTTCTGTATGTTTAAAGCTTTTTAAATAAATAGAAAATATTGTTTGGTCTTTATGTTAATGTCTGCAAGTACCTATTTTTCTTTTTCTCTTTTTTTTTTTTTCCTCTTTTTTTTTTTTTTATACAAATTGTACAAATATACATGAATTAAACTGGTTTGATTGCAAGTATTTCTTGCATTTTAATCTCGGACAGGCGCTGGTGCAGCCATACCCGTAGAGACAAAACTTCTGCTCATCTAGAAACGCTCTCAAGGACCATAAAGTAACTAAGCATGTAAGAGAACATCTTTCTTCATGCATCTAGAAATTCGGGTTCCTCCAGCCCCGTTAATTGGGGTGAGGCAGCAGATGACGCGCTGCAGGGGAAGGGACTGCCCAACCGGGAGGAATTTGGTTCATCTCACCCGGGTGAGTGCGCTTTGCCAGAGGGGGTGCTGCCACCCGCACAACCCGACACCCCGCTCCAAGAAACAAACCCACCAACCTTCAAACAAACAGCCAGGGCCAGCCCGGAGTTCCCCCGTCAGTTCTCCTGGAGCCGCCGTACCCATTGACCAAAGTTAGAATTTCTCTCCCGGAAATAGGGATTCGCTGTTTTATAACACCAGGGTTTCCCCAGGGACTAAATCAAACCTCCTCCTCGGGGTCAGGTCTCTTCCCATTGTAATTACGGCGAGAGGGTTGGAAGGGGAAATAAACCCCTTGCTGTCTTGGTTTGTTCTGTGCTCTGTCCATCTCAAAAACCCACAGCGAGGTCTGTGGCGTAAGGCCACCATTTAATTGCGTTTTGGGGTTTGTTTGTTTTTTTTCAATAACAAGTTACACAAAATTTTATTGCCAAAAACCCTTGCACCTGCCTTCTGTTTGCCGAGTCGTCAGAAGGAAAGGAGAGGAGAGGAGCAGCAGCGTCAAGAAAAACTTCTCATACGTTTACAAGCAGATGTATCTGTCATATGCTGTTCTAGAAGTAAGAAAACACTATCCCTGCTTAAAAACAATGACATTTGTAATCTGACCTCAAGCTGGGACGCTGCTTTCTTTCAGGTACCTACAGAGACCGGGAGTTTATGATGGGTACGGCATTGCTAAGAGAGCAAGGAGTGGGGAGAAAAAAAAATGCCCTTTCATTTCAAAGCTATAGCTAGGTAAAACAGGCCATGCCCATGAGGGTTTTTTTTCAGCAGACCACGTTACTTGTAGCTGTGGGTTGGATGAAGTTTGTCTGGTGCTTACCTGTGGTTCCTGCAAGCACAGGTGAGGACACTCTCTTGACCTCCCGATGTAGAAAGCGATGTCCAAGGCCCACTCAGCTCAAAAGGTGGGAAGTCCAGCGCAGACTTTCAGTCACACCACGCTTAGCACTGACGTATTCGCAGCCCACGTAAGCTCTCTGTGCTTAAGAGCTGTTCTCTTCAAGTTGCAAACCAGGTAGGAATTGTGAAATGGGTTAAGAAAGAGAACCAGGACCTGAGCACCGAGAAGGGCAAGTTTCTCCCTGCGTCTTTTCTGTGATACCATTAGAGAGGCTCAGCCAGCAGAAGCTGTAAAGCAAGGTAGCAGGAGCACTTATTTTCATTACAGGGCAGGTAAATCAGCCAAGGAGATTTTTTCTTTCACTCCTGGTGAAAGTCCGGGCATCAGACAGAAACCTGCCGTGAAGATCAGCTGGGACAACGACAAACAACATTTAACCACCTGAAAACCCCTGGGTTTTTCACTCTGCTGAGTGAAAATGCTGCCCGGCCAAGGCACGGAGCTGCAGGCTGTCCGGTGACCTAACGCAGACTGTCAAGTCCTACTGATCCCAGCCGGTCAGGAGTCTCGGCTTTTCCATTAATTATTCAGCAAGCACACGCTCAACCTTAATCCCCAGGCTGAGGGATTCACTCTCTGGCCCCGCAGACACAGCAGGGCAAACGTCATTTTGCATAAAAAGCACAAAATAGGGGTGTTTGGTTAATTCACCCTCTCTAATTTTCAGCCTGTAATGTTACGCATTCGCTGCCACCAGTCTCAACTCTTGAAAACCAAGTCCATGCCCCTGCACGCAGTAACCAGGGAGGGGGAACCCAGCCTGAGGGTTTAGCTCAACCTGTGTCCACAGCTCTGACACGAGAGCAGGTCGCTGTGAGGGGACGGAGCCCGGACGAACCGATGGAGAACAACCAGGAGAACAACCAGGAGAACAACCACGAGAACAACCACAAGAACAACCACAAGAACAACCACAAGAACAACCACTCCTGCTGCCAGGCCAAAAGAGAAGAGCCCTTCCACCAGCTTCCTCCACAACCTGTCCTCCTTCCTGCCTCAAGTTAACAGTGCGTTCCCAAATCTACCAAGCCGTGGAAAAGCCAGACAAGAAGCATGCCCTAAGGCCCAGCTTCAGGAAAGAAAACCGTCTCAAAAGGCTGGGAAAAGGGGCCTGACTTCATGATTTTTAATTTCTAGCATCCTTTAATCTCTACATCCAAACAGTCAGTAGGGGGGGCGTCGTTTACAGCACTGCTCAGCAGTGAGGGTGAGGAATGAGCTGTGCCACGGCCCCGCGGCTCTACGAGGCTGTACTCGGAATTAGTACGACCAGGCTGACGTATAAAAACCATAGGGTGGGCAGCGGTTACCACAGCTCCATTCCTAAGAGGCCGTGTGGTTCACCTGAAAGCCAGATCAGATCTGGCTCAGCTCACACCACCGCCTTTAGGACGTGAGAAAGTCTGGACCAGTGTTACCTCTGCTCCGCGCAGCATTTCTTAGTAGAAGAGTTTTCGTCTTGTTTGGGTTCTGCGTGGCTCCAGGGGAAACGGGAGTCTCAAAACATCTCACCTAGAGGCAAACAGGGTCACAGGACTCGACGGAAGAGACACTGAGTCTTTTATTCCTTCTCTATATATCTGCTTTTTTAAACCACCTCAGTTAAATGGGGAAAAAAAAAACCAAAACCAAACCCCAAACCAAACCACAAGAGCTACAGCTGAGAAATACATTGAGAATTTCGGAAGGCAGCAGCCAGAACAAGATCACACACGCGCTGCACGTTTATAGAATCAGAGAATCATAGAATGGTCCAGGCTGGAAGGGACCTCCGAAGGTCATCTAGTCCGACCCCCCCACAGTCAGCAGGGACACCCCCAACTAGACCAGGTTGCCCAGGGCCTCCTCGAGCCTCACCTGGAATATCTCCAGGGATAAACCAACAACGAAACAAATGGAAGCGACCTAAAGAGCTTGTAAGCTTCAAGTTATCGCAGCTTTGCTCCCTGAGGAGCCGGCATACCTAACTGCCGCGCCTTCTAGGCTAATCCCAAAGATTCACATTCTCCCTCTTCTTCCAACATTTTCCACTCCATCTCCTTCACGGCATTCCAAAACTCATCCTCTTCAGTGCTTGGGTCACTTAGCCACCACCTGAAGACAAGAACCGCCTCCAAGCCGTACGGCAGAGGGTCACCGCTCAGCTACCAGGAGAACACAGCGAATTAAACTCCTCCGAGTTACGAGGCTCGGGGCTGGGGAGCTGCGCTGACTTGGCCACCACTGCTCCATCTGGAAACGATTTGCGCATACGCCAATGGTCTGTGCGGGCAAAGGAACAAAATAACGCTACGGAGTTAAGTCTTTGGGGGGGGGGGGAAGGAAAAAAAGCCATCATCCTCCCCCCCACCTTCAGGCAGCATTAACCATTAACTGGTTTACTACTCACATCAGTTAGAACAACTCGCAAGCTAAGTGTATCTGCAGTAAATGACTCAAAATCCACAGAGTCCCATCTGACAAATAAGTGAGCCTCTCTTAGCTTGTCATCCCGTCATATTTTCCTGCGTCCTCCCCGCTGCCTCCCAGAGGGTCTTGCTTGAAGGAGAGAAAAATACAAAGACTGATGATAAACTGCACAGAGCTTTTTCTTATTATTTTTTTTTTTTCATAATCACAAGGCACAGATTCCCACACCAAAAGATTTCGGGAGGGTTTTTCTCTGACCACAGATAACTAACTCTCTTACTACAACTCACAAGGCAGCTACTTGAGGGTTCTGATACTATGAAGGCTCATTAAGACCTTAGAACCGACAACTAGAGGGGAGGACAAAAAGGGAGGAGCTAGACAGACAGACAACAGATAAAAGGCCAGACGCCTCCAGGATGCACAAGGATCACAGCCAGAGGTTCGCTTTTCCTTTTGGCCCGAGCTCGCAGAGTTGCCTATTTTAAGCAAGGAGCCTGCGTGAGGCTGACGGCGTGCAGCTGCCAATAATTATTCCACATCATAACTTACAGAACCAGAGCAGAATACTCTCCAGCGTAGGAAGGACTTAGGTCAAATAGCAAGTAACATTTTATTTCATTTACAGTGATGTTTTTGAGTAGTAAAGGAACCACGGCATATAGGAGCCTGTAATAAAAGTTCATGTGTCTTATCTCCATAAAATAAATGAAATCACACACACAACATAAACGAATGTGTTCTTTGAAGACATTTGAAAAATGTCATGTCTTTATACCTATTACTTTACTTACTGGTGTCTGTTCCGTACTGTCTATTCCACTTGGAAATATAATTTAATTGTCGGCATGATAGCTATTTTCATCCAACGGTATTTCCAAACCCCAAATAATATTCTGTTAAAAATGCTGGTTATCAATACATAATCTCCAGGACGCTAAGTTTATAAAAATCTCCTTCAACTGATAGCTGAATCACAGATCAACCAAATATTTGACTTAAAATACTAGTTATCTTGCAAACAAACACACCGCTACCGCTCTTTACAATTGAAAAAAGCACCCTATTAAAAAATTAACCTGTCCCTCCCCTCCCCCCCATTCCAACCCTTAAAGAATCTTTTTTTGTAATTCATATTTGGCAACACTTAACGTCTTTATACAGATTAGGATCTTCAACCCATAGTCAGGCTCTTCGTTGATTAAAAGCAGTCACAAAAGTAGAGAGAAGTGACTATAACAAAAATCCATGGATACCATGTACACCTTCTTGGCGTTCAATGCACAAAGCTATAAAAACTGAACATAATTTTGTGGAATAAGTCCTCTCTTGCCATTTAGCGTGCCTTCTAGCCATCCTGGTTCTCTGGAAAATTGCACTGCAAAAGAAAAGGAAAAGAATTACTGCACCTTTTTATGCTCGAGTTAGTACTTTCAGCTTTAGCTCCGTGACACCAGGCAAAGAAAGCATCCATATGAAACATCCAGACTTCTGCAATGACCAGTTTAAGGATCTGGCTAAGAAAGATGAAGGGGATGATTAACTGAAATACTTTCATAATGTGAGTGCTCTAACCATCTTCTGAAAAGAACACATGGTGAGATAGCTTTTAGGGGCAGGAGACTTCATTAAGGAAACAGAAACCGAGGATGGGTTTATAAAACAGAAAAGGAGGAGAAGTTAGAATTTGTATCAAATAGCGGGAAACAATTTCAGTAGCTGGAGGGCAAAGCAAGACCCAAACCACCTTGAGCAGAGGGGATGAATCTGGAAGCTCAGAGCAACAGAAAAAGAGCATAGGACCTTTCTGTGCATGAGAAGTAAGCGTGTAAAGTACGATAGGGGAAACAGAAAGGAGCCAGATCTCACTCCAGATATCGTCTCTTCACAGAGTAGAGCTGCCATTGGAAGAGACCAACGGACAGAATCATTCTTCTGGTTAAATCCTCTCTCTCAAATTCAAATACATAGTGCTATTCACAAAACACGAAGGAAAGGCTTGAATGGCACGCCGCGTTCCTTACTGCCATCCGGAGAGTTTGGCAGTGCTGAGCCCAAAGGTTATGCAAGAGAATCTGTCAATCTGAAATAAGAAGAATTTCAGCTCAGACTCTAAATGCCCCACAAGTTATTCTGTGAGCAACAGAACTAATGAAATCTGGCTTCCTAGATATATTTTCACATTTGTCAGGAAATTAAAAATGAAGCATAAGCCTCGTTTTTTTTGGAAAACGGGTTAAAAAGTCCTCAAATTCCCCTATCAAATTTCTTATAAGAATATGATGCAGGTATCTATCTACTTCACCTATGGAACCGCAAAATCCCACGCTTCTAGTGACCTACAATATTCTCCACCCCATTAATTTATCCTCACAGTGCTTCGGAGACAGACATTATGTAGGGAAGAGATCAGACAAATGCTGAAACATGCTGCCAGCCGTGTCAGTGCTTTATTTAAAACACATTAACACATTGGGGGATGTGGTATTTGTAGCCTCTACAAATCAGGGTAATAACAGTTAAGAGAGCACAACATGTTAAGTCTCACTTTCCACAGCATTGTAAGGCTCTAAATTTGAGCACTTTAAACACACTTTCCTCTAGCTTTTTTCTTTGTGTCCTATTATTGTCAGACAGCGAGGCGAGAAGCTGTGCTCAGAAAGCACGGTTTAAAACAACAGCGATACCTCCAAGGAAATCCAGGAAAACCAAACCGCTTTCAAAGGATACTGATAGTTTAGATTCAGATCAAAAGTCTGGGCTCGTATTTACAACGAACGTTTGACGGAAGGTTCCAAAGGGAAAAAATAAAGACCAAAACACACAGAAAATTACCTTTTAGAAAATTCCGCACAGTAACTTACATTGCTATTAGTAATTAGCAGTCCTTCCTCTCCCTTTGTCATTTTTATTCCACAATTACAGAGTACAGGTGCGTTTGAAACGGCGTCGCTGACACCGCCAGAAACCTCCCTCCAGCAGCTCCGCCGCAGCGGCTGGAATTCTCCCCTTTCCAGCAGCTCTCGCGAGCAGCCAAACCTCGCCCTGAAGTCTCCCGTGCCTACGGAGCACATCTGTTTTGCAGGAAACAAACTCCAAAAAAAATATGACAGATTAGGAAGAAAACAGCTAGAAAACTAGGCCTGTAACCAGTGGTGTCCCCCAGGGGTCAATACTTGGCCCAGTCCTGTTCAATATATTCATCAGTGACCTGGACGAGGGGACAGAGTGTATCCTCAGCAAGTTCGCTGATGATACCAAGCTGGGAGGGGTGGCTGACACCCCAGAGGGCCGTGCTGCCATCCAGTGAGACCTGGACAGGCTGGAGAGCTGGGCAAGGAAGAACCTCATGAGGTTCAACAGGGAAAAGTGTAGGGTCCTGTACCTGGGGAAGAAGAATGTCAGGCACCAATACAGGTTAGGGGTGCATCTGCTGGAGACAAGTTCTGAAGAGAAAGATCTGGGGGTCCTGGTAGGCAGCAAACTCTCCATGAGCAAGCAGTGTGCTCCTGTGGCCAGGAAGGCCAATGGAGTCCTGGGCTCCACAGGGAAGAGTGTGGCCAACAGGTCGAGGGAAGTCATTCTCCCCCTCTGCTCTGCACTGGTGAGGCCACAACTGGAATCCTGCGTCCAGTTCTGGGCTCCCCAGTTCAGGAGGGACAAGGAGCTACTGGAAAGACTCCAGCGAAGGGCAACAAAGATGATTCAAGGACTGGAGCATCTCCCTGATGAAGAAAGGCTGAGAGAGCTGGGACTCTTCAGTCTGGAGAAGAGAAGGCTGAGGGGAGACCTTATCAATGCCTATAAGTACCTAAAGGGTGGGTTGAAGGAGGAGGGAGCCGGACTCTTTTCAGCGGTTGCCAGTGAGAGGACAAGGGGCAATGGCCATAAGTTGGAACATAAGAGGTTCCACTCCAATATGAGAAAAAACTTCTTCACAGTGAGGGTGACAGAGCCCTGGAAGAGGCTGCCCAGGGAGGTCGTGGAGTCCCCTTCTCTGGAGATCTTCAAGACCCACCTGGATGCCGTCCTGAGTAACATGCTCTGACAAGCTCTGGGCAATCCTGCTTCAGCAGGGGAGTTGGACTAGATGATCTCTATGGTCCCTTCCAACTCTAAAAAATTGAATGAAATTCAGTGAAACCTGAAAGTAGGAATTTTCTACTCGTCCTCTGGAGCTCAACCTCGATTTACATTAGAGAGAGGACAGACGCTACCGGCGCGTGAGTGTCCGTCACACTGAAATTTACTTTTATCTAAAATTTACCCAGGGGAGGAAATGCTCAAACTGTGCCCAAGCACTTGGCTCAACACAACAGCAAATTTCAAAAGAAATATTTTCTAAACAAGTCTGACAACGTAAGACTGAACTCAGCACACTGCAGCACGTTCACAGGTGACGCACGATGGCCAAGCAATTGGGCTTGAGTGACAAATATCATTTTCACCCCAGGACATTAGATGGAGATGGTACAAACTGAGCTCTGAGCTTGGGAAATTAAATATTATACGTGTACATTACACAGCCCAGGGCCACGTAATTTGTTGGCAGAAGTTTCTTGTAGCCTCTACGAAGACTGAAGAAAGAATTAGCACTGGGATTGCACGCAAGGTCACCGTTTCTAGAGATCAGCCTTTTTATAAAAAAATAAAGCACCAAGAAGTAATTCTTAATACCCAGCAGCAGTGGCAACCCACGGTGGGTAAGACTCCTGCCCCCGTTCAAATCACCTTACGCAAGAAAGGTTAAGATGCCCCACGGACGTCACTGACTTCTGTAGGCAAATGATATTAACGGGGAAGCTGCCCAAATGGAAAGCTGCGTTAAGCTCCAAGGATCCTGTTTTCTTTGCTAATCCATGTCCAAAGTTTAGTGTACAACAGCACTCATTGAAAATAAAAACCACTGCACCACGCAAAAGACATTTTGCTATCGTGCACAGCTCCTCTCAAACCCAGGACACAAGCTATTTCTGAAAAAAATACCCTGCTTAAGAGAAGATGTTCCGTAGTGTCCCCTTTCTGTCATTTCTTCTCCGTCAACGATTATAGTTCTTAGCGCTTTCTCAGGCCTGCCTCATTTAAAAATACCTTGCTGCAGAAACCACAGATTTGGCCTTAAAACTACAGCTCATTATTGGACCGAGCATCCCATAGGAGTAAGTCTGATGTTGCCTAGGGACAGGAGGGGAAAATACTTGTAGTGTGTAAAAGAAGACAGAGAACTAAAAATTAAGTATTTTCAGCAAAGTTTAACGCGCGTATAGCAAGACTGCACAACAAGAGCAGCCAAAGGACCACCACCAAAGGCCATCACACCTCTTGGGTCAGTGGAAATAGCAGCCAAGTGGAGGGCCCAGGGTGGGAGGGCAGTCTCAACGCTAGCGGAGGCAAAGCGTAGAGAAGGAGAAATGTCTGACCATCAGTAATGATGGCGAGCGCTACGGAACAATCACGCCAACTCACATGGACAAAGAAAATCAACAGACTCTCAACTTGCCACGGGATCTCTAAGTAAAAGCTTTTCTGATTTCATCTTAACAAGAAACACAACAAGGTCAGCTCGGCACTCGCGGCATTTCTTCTTACTTTTCTGTATTGTCGGTAGGAAATAGCTTCAATATTGCCAATGTTATGATTATCTAACTGCAAATACACAGAACTTGCAACCAGCCTTCCCAGAGACTCAATGCGATAAAGCAGACCTTGTCCTGCTTTGGCAGCTCAGAAGTTTCACAGGTCTCAAGTACAAATGAGACCAAGACTCATTTCCACAGTGGTATTACAGAATCGCAGAATCACTCAGGTTGGAAAAGACCCTTGGGATCATCGAGTCCAACCACCAACCCTACTCTACAAAGTTCTCCCCTACGCCATATCCCCCAACGCCGCATCTAAACGGCTCTTAAACGCTTTCAGGGATGGTGACTCAACCCCCTCCCCGGGCAGCCTATTCCAGCGTCTGAATTCAACGGTGTGTCTGAAATGTCAATAGTTCATTGCCTTGGTGCCACTGACCTTAGCAGCGACTGAATCAGACACACAAACTAGATGTTTCAGGAGGGGACAGAAACGGGGGAGGCAATCTAACGCGCGCGGCGCCTGGCACGAGAGGGCCTCCCTTTGCGATGCACCACTTCATCGAACAAAATAACCAGCTACGTAAAGGAGGATTGCATTTTGCGGCAACAGCAATCTCACTGCTAAAACCACTCCAGCACCACAACACGCTTCCACGGAACTCCATCAGGCTGGCCAATTTTTCACCGAGAAATTAAATTAAGGCAATAAAAATGTGCCTGCAAGCCCGCCGTGTTCAGAGATCCCCAGGGGGTTTTGAAACAATCCCTGTGGGTAAAGCTGACCGCAGAAATACACAAATATTTAGCATGCTTAGGGTTAGCATGGAATTTGAAGTTTAAAAGCTTGCTGTTTCCCTGAAGTACGTTGCGAGAAGCAGAATTATCCCATGGGCAGGAGACAGGGTTAGGAGCCAAGGGGTCTTCTTCCTGACTCTGCTGAAGATTTATTTATTCTGTGTGACTAGAAATAAAATAGTCTGCCTATAAGGGCTCAGGCTTGTGAAGGAAAGCAAACACACTGATACACCGTGACGAACTAGTGAAGGCAGAATTCGGGTCGAGGCTTCCCTATTTAGCGGTGTCTAAGCTCCTATTACAGCTGGTGGAGACAATGAATAGAGAGAGGACCCAAAGAATAATTTGGCTCGCTCTAAAAGAGAGGCAAGTGAGTTCCCTGTGCTACAACTTGGTGTCCTATAGACACTGAGACTTGGGGTCTTTCTCCTGAGTTGATCTCTCTCCCACCTGGCAGCTGACCCTCTCTGGCAGTCCCATCCACGCACCAACCACAAGGTAAGACGCAGCAGTTTAAGCGTCTTCTATTTTGACGTTTCTCTTCCAGAGCCCACTGCTTCCACGGCGCTGTTGGCAGGAGCAAAGTCAGGCTGGTTAAGGTCAAGCTACCTTCACTGACTTCTTAAAACTTCTAGCAAAGTCCGTAGGAATTCGGCAGCGCTCATCTGGTGCTTTTTGCTGGTGAAGTGACTGTAACTTTCAGCAGCAGTTTGAGGTAACTACTTCCAAATGGCACAGAGGAAAAGGAGAACATCTGCCCACAGCCGGTACACTCAGTTTCTCCAGGTGTAAACCAGGGATAATTAATGCACACGAATGTTTCCAAGTGCTTTGAAATCCGCAGTTGAAAGGTGCACAAAGAAGTAGCTTTATCCTCATTTTTACCTCAACAGAAGAATTATTTGCACACACAGTGCAATGTCGCACTTTGGGAGTGCCACTTCTCTTTGATGTAAATCCTTCATTTGTCAGTACCATAAAGAAGGAGAGTCCAGAAGCCACAGCACGGGTAAGAGGGAGGAGAGTGCCTTGGAGTCAAAACCAGGGACAATAACTAAGGCTGGCACTCTGTTACACTGGGAAAGACAGAGAGGGATGACAACCGCTGTGTGAACGCGGCTCTTTGTGTTCCTACTATGCTTGGTAGGAACAATCGATGCCACACCTTTCCTGAGGAAAATCACTGTAACAAAACACTTTCTCAGTTTTCCCCATATTTTCTCTGCCCTAAAACCCAATTTCGAAAATTGTAAAAAGCTTTGATGAGAGCTATCTTGACAAGTTTTCAGGAAGCCTTCCTGCAAGTAATCCTGCCAAGGAATTTTGTTGCGTAAACACCATTTACGCTATCTGAAATACTTCTCCCCAGTGAAACTCCCATTTACTGACTTCTAAGCAGTCTCTTTCAAGAACCAGAAATTTAATAACGCTTGGCTCCGAGGCTGGCAAGGCTTCAATGCCAGGCAGTCTGATTATTTTTTCCATGATTATTGGGAATATCTGCTTCGACAACAACAACAGAAATACACAGCCAGCATATGTCTCTCACAATCTCAGATCAAACTCTGCTTCTTCCCATATGTGCCCTTATCCAGCTGCAAACTCTTCGAAGCTCTGCCTCCAACCACTTGAATTATATTGTTATGTGCTGTCAATAATATAGCCTGTAGCAACTGGGAAATAAAAATATTGGCACAGCCTAAGGTAAATTGAATTGAAGATTTATAAAAAAAAAAAATTCCAGTGGATATTGTTCAGATTACATTATTCATTTTCCTACACAATTCAATTAAGTAGAAAACTTTGCCTTTTCTTTTTAACTTACCAGATGGCACCTTAAGCGTTTATATTCTACGACACTTTAATGGAATGACTGTGGGATTCGGGGCAGCACAACATACATGCAATATTGAAAACACTTGAATATGCAAATGTTCAGATTCTATACAAATTCCTATCAGGAATTTAGAGTATTAGTCAATCTAACCTTGCCAGTCTGAAGCACAAACAGGTTTTTTTTCCCCATTTAGATCAGGGAATGGAGACAGGAGTAAAGGTTAAACTCTTAACTTCTTGCACCAATATTACATTTAGCAGCTATGACAGGTGCAAGACTGTACTTCACTAAATGCCATTATCCTGTCTCAGGCTAGAGCAGCCAGAAAGATTCATCCAGGATAATAACAGGTGAGAGAGAACTGCTGCAATCAACATCTACGGATCACGAGAAAGGAAACAGAA
This sequence comes from Arenaria interpres, assembly GCA_013399435.1. Taxonomy (NCBI): domain Eukaryota; kingdom Metazoa; phylum Chordata; class Aves; order Charadriiformes; family Scolopacidae; genus Arenaria; species Arenaria interpres. The sequence goes on from VXAK01021022.1 coordinate 202,526, forward strand.
GAAGAACAGGGGAGGGAAATGAAAGAGAGAAGGAAACAAAGCAGAAAAGAGAGGGAAGAGAAAGGAAAAAAACTCAGCAGATAAACAGTGAGAGGTGAAAGAGGCAGGCTTAGAAAAGTGAGACAGGCAGGGTGGAGAAAGGAGAAACAGATAAAACCTTCACTAATGGAAGCAGCGCTTTTTAGTAGGCATTAATTTAACAGTTACTTTAATGGTTGATACTAGCTGTATGTCAACTTGATTGATGCGTTGTCACTTTGATAGTTAAGGTTATTGGTAGAGCGGCAGAATTGATGTATTATTACTTTAATTCCTCATTTGGGGGCTTTATTAGGGCATATGGGAATTTAAATTGAGTAACTAAAGAACCTGAATTGATTCACTGGGATCTGATCCCGGCACAGACACACGGGTGCTCAGTGCAAAAAGAAAAGGCCTACGTGAAGGCATTTCAGAGCTTTCAAATATGAAGACTGGACTTTTAATGAGAATACCTATTTATACTGACAGAGCCATCCTTGACATAACCTATAGAGAACCATTATGGAATGGCCATTAAGTCATTACATGCGTCCAGTTACAGCCTTTAACTTGCACAGTCTCCTCCTTTTTTTTCCTGCCAATCCACAGCCTACCTTAGGCTGAAAGCCCTGCAGGGCAAAGACAATGCCTATAAAATAACCAGGATACAGTGGAATAAACCCATGCAAACGTATTTAAGGAAATGTGATCCTTCCCGTTGGAAATCCGCAATTAGGTTTTCAAAAGGCAATCCACGTAACCTTTTCCCAACCTTCCCACCTTATTTGTACGACGATACGGAAAAAGTCTTAAGAGTTGAAACATTTGTCTGCCGCTGCCAAAGAGTCGAACTCCGTACTTGCTCTTGAAGAATCCAAATCCCTGGTTGAAAAACACAACTGAGGCCGTAACGCACCAAAACCTCGGTAGCTTTGCTGTAACTTCTGCTGATCTCTTTGCACAAGAAAAGAATCTTAACAGTGCTCTCACAGAAATTAACTGCTTCTTGAAAGACTTTCCTATCCCACGCCAACACAACAGGCGTGCAACCCTCGCCGTTCTGCCTTAGAAACGCCTCTCTTCTTTGTATCAGGTCTTTCCCCCCCATGCACTAGATTATTTTTTTTTCCCCTGTACACAATTTTACGTCTGCTGAAGATCCCTATCAGTCATGTTTTAAAAAAACTTAAATTAAAATAACTGGTGTTAGATACTTTAAAGAGAGCAATCATTTAGCTAATTCATCTTTGAAAGGCTTCCCACCTAACTTGATTCAGACGTGATTTGCCTGCAAGGCAGCTCTGATAGGAAACAGCAAGTATGAATCTGTAAAGTGGGTGCTTTAGGAAAGAACCTAGTGGGGACCCCAGATCACCTTACACCGCAAAAAAAACACCAAAGCAGAACTGAACACTGGAACAGGCTTACTATTTACCTGTTTGGGAGGAGGCAGAGGACAAGAATGTACTATGCTCTACCTGCTTTAAAATAAGCATCACGAAGGAGGGGCTGTGTGACTTTATTGCTGTTATACGCGCTAAAAAAATTAGCAAGATTCGGCTGAGCTTCCCATTTGTTTCAACTCATTAAATTAAGGATGTTCTACTGGGGTTGGGCAGGACAGGACGAAAAGATTTTCATTTATGAGAAGAACCTTCCCACACGTGCTTTTGATCCAGTGCTAACAGAGTTAACAGGGTGCATTTTGGGAAACACAAGACATATTTAGTTAGCTTTTTAATGCCTGCAGGTTGATGTTTTCCAGCTGTTTTAGACTGTGTACTTTTCTCTTTTTCCTGCTGGATGTAAACTGGGAATTTGGAATGCTCCTCCTTCACTAGACATCCAACCAGAGACTCTCACATGTGGTATTTGAATGATTGGGCAGAGCATCTCCTAAGTGCATTTGGTCATGCAGAATTAAATACCACTTTCCATCTGGAAAGCACGTATCAGGTTTCTGACCTGGTAGCAAGCTAAAAGCTGACAATGGAGGAGAAGAAAACAGGCATCACTGCAGAATTTCCAGATTCTTTAGAGGCCAACGTGCCTCCTACTACCCCCCTGCATCTAGAGAGATGACCGAAATACTCACAGGGTTCTTTGGATGTAATTCTCAGATCACTTGGAATCCCTTAGTCTGCACAAAACTTGGCTGAAAATTTGGCCAAACTTAGGAGTCTTCTGGCTTTTAGTAGGAATGCAAATTTTTTTATCAAGGTCTTGTAACAAACAACAGTCTTACAGGGCTGCTGCTATGAATTAATTTCTGCTTAGAATTGTTATTAAATTGCATTCAAGTAACAAGAATTGCCAAATTTGTCCAGGCCCCCGTTGAGCCCTTCCATACCATCTCCTTCTTATAATAGGAATTACCTTGGGATAGAAAGAAACTATGCATCTTCAGAGTTTGTATTACAGTAGTCATTGGCAATAAGGTTTAAAAACTAAAACCATTCCTATCAGCTTGAATTCCCTGTGCAGTTGCTGAAGAGCAGAGCCATGGAAGCTCACTGAGAAGCAACAGAGTCTTGAGCACAGGAATCACCTTCTGGATGTTCACAATTAATAGTATATTTGGGTCCACAAAAATCTTTAAACACAGGCCTCTATTCTGCACCTCAGTCAATATTTCCTTTCCTACGAGCACATACACAGACTAAGGCACCCCTTGACCCAGAAGTGAACACTCCCTTTTCTCTCCTGTGATCACCTGATTTACCTGGAGCTCTGCTTGCTTGAAAATCCTTAAACACGAAAGCCCATATATTATTTTTACAATGATAGTTCACGTTTTAAAAAACACAGTTTCATAGGCCAAGAAGTTTTTCTCTATCGCCGAATAACGTTTTTTTTTTTTGGTACTACAACACATTTAAATGCTGCTGAAAAATTAGACCAATTGAAAGTGTCTACTCACCAGCAATCAAAGGCATTGCCTCACAGTGCTAAGTATATGCTAAGTTGCTCCTGCGTACCAGAAATCTTCTACGTCACCAACCGTGTGCGATCAGCAGCGTTGGCAGAATAGCAGTTAGGCTTGTATTTTTATCCAGAGCCATTTAAGCAGTATTGTCAATTCGTTTCTTGTTCCTTTACGTTTACTCAAGCAGTACTTACCGTCTTCAAAAATTGCTCCTATCTGAAACGATAATTCCGAGCTATGTTCTGCTTCGCACGGATAAACTGCTCTTGCTTTTCGGTGGGCAACGCTGAAAAATGAAATTATGAATTACAGTCTTTTTTTTTGACTATTACAAGGACACTCTCCTTTCTCAACCGTTCCCTCTCCATTCTCATTTGGAGATGACTAGAACTTTAAACACCATCTCACATGCATCATTACAGGCTTATAATTCATACACACAAACGCCGAAGCTGAGGCTTCACAGTGTACTGTCGGCATTTCCGAATATCAAACTCCCAACTTTATGCACACTTATCTTTATGATAGTTTAACTCAACTTTCAACTGCAGTCAAAATTCTGCCAAGTGCTAATCAGCAATGAAATCAATAGTAGGCAAAGCATACCATACTTAATTTATAGACTAATCATCGTTATATCTTCTGAAATGTTTCTTCGTGAATCTTGCAATTCAGCTTTTCACTATCACTCTGCAGAATTTGCTTTTTATATTTCTTTACAATACAACAATTTTAGACTATTGAACATGCTGTTTTGTCCTAAATGCTGTCAGATTTCTAACATTTCAGGTTGAGGTGTTCTCAGGATGTTCAGCCACCAATATGGATTTGTCCAAAGTACTCGTTTCTCCAAGTACCATATGCAGAGATCTTGGAATACATAAGTATTTTTGGCACATCTTACTTAATCACGCCTTTGCGAACTGACAGTTTGCTGCTGCCCAATGATGCTTTGTTTAGACACACCACCCACACCATTAAATCATCTTTTGTTGAGCCCAGGCAACAACAACTACACATAAAACATTGGAAAAGATTCTCCTTGCCCCAAGGAACTTGCAGTCAAACATACAATGCAGTTCTGGTGCAAAATGTGACCAGTAATGAGAAACGGAATTTTCTTACCAAGTGTTGGAAAGAATTTATGAATATACTCAATTACTTTAATTAGAAAAATAAATATAATAAAACTTCAAGGGAAAAGCTAAGATGGTGAAGACTCTCAAAGGAAAAAGGGAAAATACTTTAAAAGACAGACAACAACATGGAAGGAACCAAAAACAAGATGGAAGAAAAGCAGGCCAAAAGAGTGAAATAAATTAATGAAACCACAGAGACAGGCAAAGGCATGGGAAAGTCTTTCAGAGGCAAGAAGGCTAGGCTGAAATCTTAAATTTTACATGGGTGGCTATGGAAAAGAAAGAACCTGTATTTTAAAACACACTGTACGAGAATCACTGCAGTAGAGAGACACTATGACTTGACCACCCAAATCAAAATCTGCTTGCATTAACCAACAAGCCACTGGCTCAATCCGGATGCTTTCTACAAGAAAGGTGTTCAAAGGAAAGATAAGACAAAGTAGACAGTTATTTTATTCTGTCCAAATCACTAAGGTCACATTTCTTGATTTGAGATGTTCGTTCCCATACTGCAGAAGACATGAATCGGCTATTTTTAAAAGCGAACATTAAAAAAAAGGAGGCAAATAAATAACCAGCAGAAGTTGAAGGGTACATCATACCTTTCCACTGCTCTGTCACTCCCAGAGACAGGGTTAGAGAAGAAGAAAGCGGATGGTACAGTATTTGTGGCGGCAGGGTGAGCAGTCGGACTATTCATCCACGAGACCATCGATGGGCGGCTTTGACCAGGACTAAGAGGAAACACATTCAAGGCAGAATTAACAAGGTGAATAAAATTTCTTTTCCTACCAAAATGTTTGAATCTTTATAACTAGATTACTAGTTAAATCCTCAAATTCAAAACCAATGACAACATCGAGCTGCTTGTGCAGGCATGGACATCATATGATTCTGCATTTCCTCCTGGAAAGTATTTCTCCTACAATGCCCGACATCCTAAGCTAAGACAAATTACCTGAGATGTATGACATAACCAATAAAAAGACAAAACTCCACATTCCTTATCTAATAAAGACAGATACAATGAAACTGCATATAGCAGGCTATTATTTGAGCTGCCACTTTGCCTTTACAAGTTTTGACGAATCTATTTAAAAAATCTTCTCAGTGCTGTACTAAGGCACGTATGGCTGGGAAGATTTTTTAAAAAAAAAAAAAAAGGCTGCAGCTATTACAACATTGGGATCACGACGCTGGCTCTGGATTGAGATCTCATCCTCATAACTGCGGAGATAACTGCCTCAGTGGCTGCCCTCCACCAACACACTGTTCAAATATGTATTAAATTAATGGCTGAACACGTAAGTTGCCACAAGAGGAGAAGAAATAGCAGCCAAAGGTAAAACTTTTATTAGTCACTGAAAAACATACAAAGTCTGGCCCAACATAAAGGACGTTCCTAATTTTGCACCTTGAAGAACCAGAAGGTTTGCTTTCACTACGTGGACAAAACAACAAAGAGTCCAAATGCTTAATGTCAGCATATCTTTGGAACAAAGAGCTGGACTTCCAGCAGTTTCTAAGCAGAAACAGAATTGAAATCATTCACACGCAGCTTTCACACAGGAACCATCACTCCAAAGTACAGACTTAACAATACAGCATTTTATCAGCTGGTCTTATTCCATCATTAACCTCTTCGTTAGCATAAATCTGCAAAGTACCCACCAAAATCTAGGAATCCAGTCGAGAAGTTTTTTGCGGGGGTGTAAATGCACACCTAATCAAGGTGGATTGACCAAAAGCAAAAAAGGGATCAACAATCACCCCAGTTATAATTGTAAATGAATAAAAGAAAGCAGGAAACCTAATTTAGACAGCTCATTTTAATCTTCTTGTGCACCGGGATGTTTAATTTCTGGAAGAAGGATCACTAAGATGGTTTACAACTAAATTCAACTTTTGCAAACGGCTTTTCTTAGCCAATATATCTCATAGTCATTCTAGCAATTACACTGTTAGGCAGACATTTATTTTGATTATTTATTCTTAAATTTAGTACATTATAAAATGGTGAACAGCACATTCCTTATTTAACACGACAATAGTTTTTCCTTTGGATCTGTGTCAGGCAACATTTGGATGAAAACTGGAATTCACAGTGTATGAAAACAGCATTCTACAGTTAATTCCACTCATAAAAATGAAACTTAAATGTGCTGGAATCATAACCAGAAAGGTTTATCAAAACATGCTCTGCTTTTAAAACTATCACATTTACCAAATAAAGGAAGGAACCGTATGTAGTAAACTGAAGGACAAGCTGGAGTGTGACGACTGGAAGCATATTTCATGATTAACTTTGGGAAGGGGGACATCTAGTCTGCTTCACCACTTCCAAATCTTCCACTACACGATTATTTACACCTTCCGATAATTACATACCTTTGAAGACGAGCACCTACATAATTTTGGGGTTTACTTTTACTTGAACCTGTCCTCTTCCCCCCATTTTTATCTAATCATTGAAAAAATTTCCTCAGGTAAAGCAAAAACCTTCAGCTAAAAGTGACTTTGTTCAGAGAAGAAAAACAAAAATTGAACATCAGCATTTGTATTCTTTTCTGTAAACACTAAGGATAAAAAATTCCTTGATGCTACTGTAAAGTTTATAAAGTTTGCTAGAAAGTACATTATTTCTCCCTATATTACTATGTTACTGAGTCAAAATTAATTCTGCTCAGAAAAAATATGTGCAGAATTAATTTTAACTCAGTAACATAGAAGGTGAGCCTAAAGCGAAAGGTTTTCAAGAATGTATTAAAAAAAGGCAACCTACTTGCACAGACTAAACTACTGTAGTTAAAACAATGTGACATTTAAATAAAACTAATTTTCCTTGTTTTTTCTAATTTTCCTCCTTAGTTATTCAATACAAATCAATTCCAACATTAAGACTGGTGTCAGGCATGTATCTGCAACTGTAAAACTACAAAAAATATTAAAATAATATTCCCAGTATATTGCCAGGAGAGTATTAAAATGTCTCTAATGCAAACTAATCACGAGTCAAGAATATTCCACCAAGTGGTCCTCTCCAGCACACACCTCTGATGTGTTTTGCTTATTTTTCAACAAGTAAATAACAAAATCTCCCATTTATTAAATATTTCATCGAAACGCATCATATTAACCTATGCAACTTGATTAGCTCTAGAACAACACACGCATGTAAGACACAGGATTAACGATTTCAAAAACAATACTCAGAGAAGACGGGAGAGATACCCTCCGACCCAGGAAAGCAACGGTCATTCGTAAGAATAGTTGGAGTAAATGCCAGATGGTTTCTCACTGAGGCTTGGAGAGAAAAGAAAAAGGAGAAAAAAAAAGAAAAAAAAAGAAGGGAAGGTGTGCTGGTGTGTTTATTTCTCAAGTTAGAGAGACGCAGTCTATCAACTAGTAAGACTACACTGTCCTTTACCAGGCAGCATTATATAAAAGCATGTAAAAACTGGCAGTTTTCTACCAATTCTGAACCACTCCAGCAGTTCTCTGGGAAAAACACTCCAGAAGTGGAGGTACGTGGAGGGCTGGGCTGTTCCCCCCACCCTGCTTTTTGATGAATTCCCTTAATACATTTCAGCTGTAGTGAAAGCACTGCAGCACGGCTCCCGAAGTCGCCTGTCACCTCCAGCTCCTGGTTACCCAGCGAGAGATCACGCTCTGGGATCCAGCAGGGGGGAAAAAAGACATTTTTCAATGGCAAAAGTGTCACCGTGTTAAGAAGAAGAAGAAAAAAAAATAAATTAATAGCTTTAAATATTAAGCACGTTCTAGAATTTCAGGGAGGGGGTTATTTACTGTACTTGGCTATCCCAGGAACCACTTCATTTTATTATTAAAACAGAAGGTTTTACTCAATAGGAAAAACCAGTTCCAATGTTGCGGCGTGTAGGCAAAAAAGTGCTGGATTTTATTTTGTTTTTCTTGAAAAGATTCTTGCGATAGCAAAGTTACCTTGCTAGGAAGCTTTGCACGCCTTGTTTACCGAGATGACGATAGATTAGAAAGTATTCCATACCTTATCATATAGCATCTCAACTTTAAGAAGGTATGTTGAAGAAATCCTTTCTCCTAAGGGCTAAAATGAGGGCAATGCATTCCTTGTGGGAGAGGGGAGAAAAAGAAAAAAAAAAAGCCTGATATAACCATATCTCTTTGAGAAAAAATGCTATTGTCTGGCATAGTGAACGTCGGGAGAAGGAAGGGGGGGGAATGGCCTTACGGAAAATAAACTAGAGATTTTGTACTGATATTCAGAAACAAACTCCTGAAAACAAGATTTTATTGGATGTTTATCTGGCTGGTTCCTAAGGTAACACAGCTAAAGAGCAGCCTCTTATCTGGAGAGCGAGGAAGAGACTCTGTGAAAAGAATCCACGCTGCAACTCTTCAGGAAAAAAAAAAAAAAAAGAGAAAAAGGGGTTGTTTCATAGAGGAGTTTGGCAGCCCCATGGCTGTCGTATCGCAGCGTCTGGCTGACAAACTCAATGAAAGTGTTCTTCAAAGGTTTCATTATAAGACAACACAGGATAGATACCAAAAGGTGTCGGCTGTTTCTGATTCGATACGCAATCCAATACTCTCCACCGCCAGACAATGATCTTCCTGCATGTTAAAACCCCGATGCCTTGGCGAGGTGAGGAGCAGAAAAAAAAAAATATATATACGTGGACAAAATTCTAGGAATTGCCACAGTTGGAGAAAAGCTGCAGACAAAACAGGGCAGAACTTCCTCATCTGTGTTCCCTCTGAAAAGAAACTCCACCCCCAAAATTTAAAGCATGCAACGTGCACACAACATTCCTGAACCCGCATTTCTACAGAGCACACCAGCCACTGAAACAGGGGTTTTGTTAAACTTGGACTGTGAAGTCTCAGTGAAGCGGCTAGCACCTCAGTGAAACCACCTTTCAGCCTAGCAAATCTAAAGCCAACGTCTGTAGCAGCTGGCCTAAGTTAAGGCATTTTTAAATGATCATTCATAGAATAGAATCACAGAATCTTCCTGGTTGGAAGGGACCTTTGAAATCACCGAATCCAACCATACACACACACACACACAACAAAAACCCAACCCAACGATCTCAGGCACTATAACATGCCCTGAAGTGCCACGTCTACACGCTTCTGAAATACCTCCAGGGATGGTGACTCCACCACCTCCCTGGGCAGGCCCTTCCAGGGCCTGACCACCCTCTCAGGAAAGTCATTCTTCCCAAGATCTAATCTGAACCTCCCCTGCCCCAACTTCACACCATTTCCTCTGCTCCTGTCATTATTCCCTTGGGAGAAGAGGCCAACCCCCACCTCTCTACACCCTCCTGTCAGGGAGCTGGAGAGGGCAAGGAGGTCTCCCCTCAGCCTCCTCTTCTCCAAACTNGGCCAGGATGCTGGTGGCCTTCTTGGCCGCCTGGGCACACTGCTGGCTCCTGTTCAGTCAGTTGTCCACCAACACCCCCAGGGCATTTTCTGCTCAGCAGCCCTCCAGCCACTCTGCCCCCAGCCTGTAGTGCTGCAGGGGGTTGGTGTGACTGAAATGCAGGACCCGGCTCTTGGCCTTATTGAACCTCATCCCATTGGCCTTGGCCCGTTGACCCAACCCGTCCAGGTTCCTCTGTACAGCCTTCCGACCCAAAAAGCAGACAGAGCAAAAACGAAGTATGTACATCTATAAGCTTATAGCGCACTGCTGGGTTCCCTGGAGTCACGAAAAGAAAAAAGGAGAGAGAGGAGAGGAGGAGAAAAAAAAAACCAAAACTTTAGCTCATTACAGGGGTCGCATCCACATCTGTCCCTTCTCTGGGCGCACATTGTGCTTCTCCTGTGCTCACCCAGGGGTGCTGCTGTCAAAGCCCAGCTGCCCAGCCCACCTGGACGACCAGGAGATGGCCAAGTCTGCACTGCGTGAAGCCCACGATTAAGCTATATTATGCCTGTTTCAAAAGGAGCTGCAAAAAGGAGGGCTATTGCTCCGCTTGCATAAGGAAAGGGGACAAAAAGAAGTGCCTGCTGCGCTAAAACCCGCTCTCAAGCTGCTGAGTCACTGAGGAGGTGGCAGCTGAAACACCAAAAAACAAACTGCAAAATAAGCACAATGAGGGAAGAGCACGGCTCCGTACCTGGGCTGTGCCCGCTGCAGCTGCTAAAGCACCTTCTTTTAATAAAATGTCATGGTGACATTAGGTATTATACAAAAGTTTTCCAAGACGCTGAAACTGAAGTCACTCATCGTTTATGTAAAACTGCCAATTCACACCACTGCCAGAAAGTACAAAAAAGAAACTATTCCAATTTTAAGGAGACTATAGACGCAGTCTACTGATGTAGATATAACAAGGCTGACGGGAATTCATTCAGCAGTCAAACAAAATTAGTAACTATCTCCAAGGCTTCTATTATGTGCAGAACACCACCATTTCTGCCCTCCCTTGCCATCTGATGGCTCTTTTAACATCAGTTTGCTCACTGGGAATTTGACCAGCCTGAGATTTCACGAAGAGCAAGTAGCTTCTTCCCAGCCTGGTCACAAAGACCCTGAAAGCACTCAGGATGCTGCACAGCACGGCTCTCATCACCATTTTGAAAGCCTCCGTGGATATTAAAAACTCGATAATGATGCCCGTAGCGTAGCACATATACACCAGTGAGCTGGGAAACGCAGTATTTTATTGTCAGGAGAACCAATAAAGAAGAACTGCAAAAGAAATGAAAGAAAGACTGGGTTATTTCCTCTGCCACTGGTCCCTCGCATATTTCTGAACAGCCATTTACGTTGGTGCTTCTGTTTCTCCTCTGGGTCTTGAGTACCTTCAGTATTTGACTGCCAAGACCGTACCTCTCATACTCCTACAGCATCCCGAGGTGGGATTCAGTTTGAAAACTATGAATCTTACTATTCTGAGCCCAGAAATATAACTGCTTTAACAAGCTGTGAACCCCAACTCTTATATACACTCAATGAAGAAATATGAGGGTCCAGATGGTTTCCATTCCCTCCAGCTGCAAAATCCCAAAGTCTTACAGAGGGAAAGAGGAAGGGACAAGGTAAACAGATACTCAGGATACACATCTTGCACCGTGACTCCATCCAGGACAACCATCAGAAGTCACCGTGTTCCAGTTCCCTAGGAAACCCAGAAACTCTGCAGTCTCAGATCCCAAAAATGAACTCTCCAGCTGAGGAACAAGACACTAATTTTCATGATCTGAATGAAGACGAGGTCATGCAGATAACGTAGGGGACTTCCAACCAAAAAGGAAGACTCTGACCCAATTCTGACAACCCAACACTGTGAGAGGTAAGTCTGTAAGCTCTGTAGATAAGCCCTGGGCATAGGGCATTGTACAGTAAGCACAAACAGATCTCATGACCACAGTGGGCCGTTAGAGTAACAAATCTTTCCTTATCAGAAAAAGATCCCCAGAAAGATTAATTACAACACATACCGAGTCCAGGGAATACCAAGTGTTCAGATTTTTTTGGTTCATTCTGAGGTCAAGTGAAAACAGCCATGAGGCAGTCCACAGTGGCCACAAAGATGGTTGGAAGTTTGCTTGGTTAGGGTTGGGGTTTTTCGTGTAAATTCAGGTCAGAAAAATATTATGGGCAAATCACAAAAATATATCTATTCCTTATGGAGGGAATAAAGAGTTACAATACATGACCTGCTTGTTAAACCCAAGGCACAACATGGCAAATGTCACTGTATTTCTACATTCTCCTTTACAAAGCAAAACCCTGAAACAGGGAATCTAGTGCCTCAAATAGCAGGAGATTCAGATCGAAGAAAACTGCTACAGAATGCCTACATGGACAACCACATTTCACCTAGAAGACACTGCTTACCTTCAGAATGCCAACTATGGTGGCAGTCTGAATTAGAAGGAACATGCAAGGAACTGGCTTCATCTACCACAGAAACTCTTTTTTTTTTTTTCCCCAAAATCAACTGCAGCTTCGACAGAAATAATCATAGAATTGTCTAGCTTGGAACGGACCTTTAAGATCATCTAGTCCAACCATTAACCTAACGAGCATTTTGAGAATGTACTGCCACTGAAACTACACCAACGTCAGTCCGAAAACAGTCTGAAACATGCTCTCCCTTCCAGAAAGAGTAACTACCTCTGTCAGAGCAAAGCGGAGTGGAACCTGAGGAAGATAGATGGCTGTACAATGTTAATTCTGTAGCTTGAGGGCAAGTGTGTACGAAGACTTAAAGCAGAGAGGAAAAAGAAAGAATGCAAATGCTTTGGTTAGTATTAAACTGAGAGTGCCATTGCTGCTCTGCTGTAAAGGGAAAAAAAAGTCCATACCCGTGGGGAGCACTACAAGGCAGCAATACTCTACCCAGCTCACTACCATATTTATCAGTTTATGTCTGAAATCAGCTTGTGCTAGGTATCCTTGAATAGAAGAGATTTTCAAACATCAGGTAGAAAAAGTAATTTTCCCATCCTGGGCTACCTGGAGTTTGAGTCCCGTGTCTATATAAACTACTCCGTAACTTTGTGATTGACGGGGGAAAAAAGTTCTACCATGCAGTGTATGGAAAAATAAAATGTAGTTATTTTTAGTATTTGGCACTAGATGGAAGGATGAAGTTAAAAATATCTTCAGGAAAAAGGTTGAAAAAAGTTTAGGGTGCAAGATAACCTCAGGCCAGCAAACTTGGGTCTCTACTGAGAGCCACCCCTGCCGTGGGCAGTAAGAGCCAACCACCACCCAACTATCTACTGACCCTTTGAACAGAACATGACAACGCAGGGCGTACATCTGACCCACACAGAACTTTCCAAGGACATCTAGCATCAGGCAGACACACACTCCCAGACATGAAAACCAACAGCTTCAAAATGGCCCATAGGTGAAAACATCACCTTCCAGTTGCACCCCATGCAACAGTACATCTTTAAATACTGACATGACAATTGAGCAGGCGGGGCTTTGGGAGACCTTTCAGATCAGGGGTACAGCCCTTGCACTCTTAGCTTCTCTCACCGCTCTGGCCATGCAGTCTCCCTCCTAGTGGCAGCCGGGAGGTGAAGGTGTATTTGCTTTCATTTGGTGCTCCTCTCACCATGCTGGAAGCTGTAGCTTCTTTTGTTTTTAAAGGTGGGACAAGGAAAGGGCACGCATCACAAAAAACTCTTGTCAGGAAACATCATGGTGACAACAGCTATCATTCAGGAAAAAACAAGCTTTTCCCTTCTTGAAAACAAACACCACAAAAAGTATTCCTGCTCTCCATCACGTGTTCTTGCTTAAAGCCAACTACTGATACAAAGCAACCTTGGAATATCTGGCATATCCTGACCCACAATGCAACATCCCTCCCCCGGGAAACAACGCAAGCACAACTCTTCTTCCACAAAGAAGTCATCATCACCTTGTTGACTACATAAGTCCATAGTGATGGATCTCTTACAAGTAACACCCATGTGTTACAAACATCAGCGCAAACTTGAGAAACCGGATCCTCTTGTATTTCCATCTCCCCTGGACTCGGTATGCTATTTACTGTAGCTCAAGTGAAGACCTGCAATACCATTTTAGAGGAGATACTGAGACTTGAAGAATTGTTCCAGTTTGGCACAAAACGCAAAACATTCTGAAATTCTGCACAAACAGAGAAAGGCCTGTTCTTTACCTGATTCTGGGATAGTTCAATTTATGAGAATAGTCTATGACCAAAGCAGAGTTCAACAGCCAATGCTACATTTCTAGGAGCTGTGAGAACGACCACAGCTACACAACGGCGAGTCAACCACCTCTTTCCCCTGCCCACAGGACCCCATGACGCACAGTGACTGCTGCCCCCCAAGTACATTCTCTGTTGCTGACATCTACCTCTGCTGTTCTGGGTTTGGTTTTTTGTTGGGTTTTAGTTTTGTTCTGTTGGTCTTTTTTCCCCCTAAGGCAAGGCCCTCTGAGTCATCAGAACTAGAAATGGAAGAGAAGCCAATTTGGGGTGAGAAAGTAGAGGAAAAAAAGAATGTATCGTTCCCAGACTACTCTCTGTCACTGTCCAGGCTTGTTACAGAGGTAGCCCTTAAGCAAACTTCACAGACAGGTGAGTGGAAGACAGAAACTACTTTTGACAAATAATCTAGTTGCACATACCAGGCACTTTTTTCTTCCAAACAGAGCTGTTTACTTATTCTTTCTAACCGAGCACAAAACCTCAAATCATCAAAGTTTCCAAAATAGCAGTACAGTAAAATTTTTGAACGAAAATTACCAGAATTTGCAAAAAAATGCAATGTTCCATGAAGGTCCTGAACCCTCTGGATAAAACCAACACTTCCTTCTATTCTCTTAAGTGACAATATCAATGTTCTGCTAACACTGTAGTTTGTTCCTTAACAAGCTATGCTTGCTTTCATAGACGTTCCAGTTCTGTACCATCCCCAGCATGTTTTCCTCACATGCAGCTCTTTTCATCAAATACAACTTATTTTAAATCCTACCCACTACTAGAGGACAGTGCAAGAGGAGAAGGAAAGAGTAACTTCAGTTCTCTACTGAAGAAACTACATTTATGTAAAATACCTATAAATATGGAATTCTTTCAATACTTATGAGAAGATCCTGCTCTAGCTAATAAGCACTCTAATCAGCAGTTAATTATTTGTGTGTGCATATAGAAATATAAAGCCATCATACGGCTTACATCTATACATTCTCATGTGTTACATACACCTACACGTATATTTTACACACTTGCTTCATCAACAAAACAGGCTACTCAGAATGCCATTATGGAAAATATTTGTAACAAAGCTTTTCTCCAGACCTGCTCCTTCCATCTTCTTGGCACTGAAGGCTGGAAAACTTTGTCTTGATACGTTAAAGTTTGCCTGAATAGCAAACCAGAGACTTCAGTTCTAGTTCAACTTCTGATTTAAAAAACAAGTTGTGTTCAGCTTTTTTGTGTATCAAACCTGAACACGTATTACAGAGATAGGTCTAACATTGTAATGTCAATTTTTGCTCAACTGAAGTCATGCTCAAAACCCGAACATCTACAGAGTCTACTGAAAGTGACAGACTTTTCATTGCAAAATAAATAAAAACAGGCATTTAATTTGTTAAGAAGATACTAACAATAATAATGTTCTTAGACAACAGCACCTGAGTGCACACTGACTACAGTATATTTATCCAAACCCAAAGTTTGACCCTAAATCTTAATTGCCCTGCATCTAAGCGTAGCTTAACAGTGTCTTGAAATAAAACTAGGCTAACACATCATGCAGGGAATAATTTACATATTTATTGCCTAAATAAGAAACATTTACAATTTTATAACAGGCTACAGTAAAATGTGCTAGGTTTCTGTAGAAAAAAGAAAATTTCTTTCCTACAAACATTCAAGTAGCCTCTAAGCTCCACCACGACATAGAAACACATACTTTTTTGTAGCAGAAGAAAACAAACACAATTATATGTAATTTCTAAAAATCACTCGCTTGCCACCACACTGAAAAGGGAAATGTGTGCACAATCATACTAGTCGAAAAATTGTTACTGAATATTCAGGTTACTTACAGATTTGTCCAGCCTGCAAGATCTCCACTGTCCATAATAAGGTGATTTCCGTCCAGGAGTCCGGGGGGACTACTAGAAAAGGCAGGTGTCGGAGACTGGGAAGAAAGAGAATCCATGCTCCCAGTTGGGGTGTCTTCTCTAGGAGAGCTGTGACTGTCAGCTAGAAAAGAGAGCAAAGTCAGAAGGATACTAAAAGCATCTTCTCATGAACCAAAGAAGCTGCTTTGGTAACAATGTCCTGAAACATATACGAGAAGAGACCATACTGTCCCATCCTTACAGGACATTTTGGAGGACAAGAAATCCCCCAGCATTTCCCAAAAGATACCATTGTACAATTTCCCCCACCCCTACCACCAAGCTATCTTCACAGCATAACGTATTCCCCATCACCTTTTCAACTTGTGTTTTATGAGGATGAAACACTAGATTTTGGGGGGTTATTTTTAGACAAATGCATCACTTCAGATAACAAAATAGTTTAGGCTACACACATTTGCATGTCTCTCTAAAAACACAGTCTCTAAAAATGATGTAATACACACTTGAGGAAATGATTGCTCTCAAGTATCATAAGCACAATCCGATCAAACATGAAACAATGAAATTTAAAAAGGTCAGAATAAGTAGGAGATCTCTAAAAAACATGCAATATCCAAGAATGTTACTTTTATTACTCCTTTTCAATAGCATTACTTTTAAGAGAACTCATTGTATTCTGGTCTAACTATTTGTTTTCATAGGCTACTCTTTGAATATTACTCAGGACACAACAAATTCGGCTATGACTGCTTAAGAAAACGTTACAGGAGCACCATTTCTATTCCATGAGCACTAAAATAAAGCTACCAATGTGGCACAGCCTTCATCACAAACCATGCTGACACATCTAGCTAAACAGCACGTTCTTCACCAAAAAGAAGTTTCTTTCACTTCTCCCACTTCACAAAAAGAAGTAACTTTCACCCACATCGCTTTTAAAGAATCACAGAATCACATGGGGTTGGAAGGGACCTCTGGAGATCATCTAGTCCAACCCCCAGCCAAGCAGGTCCACCCAGAGCAGGTTGCACAGGAACTTGTCCAGGCGAGTTTGGAATGTCTCCAGAGAAGGAGACTCCACCACCTCCCTGCGCAGCCTCTGCCAGGGCTCTGCCACCCTCACAGCAAAGAAGTTCCTCCTCATGTTTAGGTGGAACTTCTTATGTTCAACTTTGTGCCCATTTCCTCTTGTCCTGTCCCTGGGCACCACTGAAAGAAAACGGTGTCATCTTGACACCCACCCTTTAAGTATTTATAGGCATTGATCAGATCCCCCCTCAGCCTTCTCTTCTCCAGACTAAAAAGACCCAAGGCCCTCAGCCTCTCCTCGTAAGAGAGATGCTCCAGGCCCCTCATCATCTTTGTAGCCCTCTGCTGTCCCCTCTCCAGCAGTTCCCTGTCCTTCTGGAACTGGGGAGCCCAGAACTGGACCCAGTGCTCCAGATGGGGCCTCCCCAGGGCAGAGCAAAGGGGGAGGATGACCTCTCTCGACCTGCTGGTCATACTCTTCTTGATGCATCCAAGGATGCTATTGGCCTTCTTGGCCACAAGGGCACATGGTTATTCTGTTGTCCACCAGGACTCCCAGGTCTTTCTCCTCAGAGCTGCTCTCCAGCAGGTCATCCCCCAATCTGTACTGGTGCAGGGGGTTATTTCTCCCCACTTGCCTTTTTCCTTTTTAATTTTTTATTTGAACAACAGTTGCACATTTTATAAATTCTAAAGGAGGTATGAGGACAATTGCAGACATTAAAGTGCCCAGCACAGGTAAGCCCACAGTCTCAAATGGGGCCTGTGGCTGTTTTCAGAACATTTTATTTTTTTTTTTGGTCAGAGTTAGGTTGATGGTTGGACTAGATGATCTTTAAGGTCCCTTCCAACCTAGATGATTCTATGATTAATATCCAAAAGGAGTAAGATTCATTTTCAGCCACCCTTTACAAGGCTCCCTGCATCCTCTCCTTTCCTGCTCTGCCCATCCCACCCCCACTACCACTCATGAACACAGCCCACAGCTCTGCTAAACAACAACAACATGTACCTCTAGGGTGGATCAGATACCGCTGACCCCACAGTCTTTGGTTAAAAAGAGTTCTCCTCCTTTGAGGTCAAAAGCTTTTGGGGGGAAAAAAAGAACAACAAAGCCCTAACACAGCATCACAATAATATGATCAAAAGCTATTAAAATATTGCGCTTGGTTGACGAGCGGTATCTCTTGCATACAGTACTCTACAAGACGCAGTCCTATACAATATTACTTTCTAATTCTAAACAAATTAGCATCCGTGCACTGAACAACTGAGCTTAATTCTCTAACACCAAGCTAAGCGCTACTGTTGCAGTGATTTCTTTCATTTATTTTTTCCCTACTTGATTAAAAACGTTAACAACAATGAAACGCGGACAACGAAAAGCCACCTTCGCTGGATAAAATCCTTCTCACAACTTTATTACTGCCTCAACCAGTTCAATTCTTTCTGCTTCAAAAAGGCAGAAAGCTAACAAAGCACTCGCCCGCTTCCCCAGCCGTCTCATCCTGCCCCCCCTCTCCCAGCAGCTCTCAGAGAGAGATTTCCCTAGAGAGCAAAATGACATACAACTGAAAACACCACAATGATAAAAGTGATCATCTGGAAATTTCTCCCTAAAGCAGCTGCTAATTTAAGGATCTAAATTAGCCTGTAGTAATAAAGTATAATAAGCTCCGAGGAGGAGAACGTTAACCTGGGAAGGTGAGTCACTGGCATTCCAGCCCAACCCTGCTCAGCCGGGCCACGATGCTGTCGCTCACGTTTGCATGGCATGAGAATCGTAGGAGTGCCAGGTAAAAGCTAAATTAATTACATCTCACTTGCAGACGTGTGTGCCACAATGATAAACACCTGAGAGATCAGACAGCAAGATGGCAATTTTACTTTATAAAGAAACTGAATTCCTTAAAACTAAATAGATTTAAGTCCTTTTAATCCACAGAATCACATGGGGTTGGAAAGGACCTCTGGAGATCATCTAGTCCAACCCCCTGCCAAAGCAGGGCCACCCAGAGCAGGTTGCACAGGAACTTGTCCAGGCAGGTTTGGAATGTCTCCAGAGAAGGAGACTCCACCACCTCCCTGGGCAGCCTCTTCCAGGGCTCTGCCACCCTCACAGCAAAGAAGTTCCTCCTCATCTTTAGGTAGGACTTCTTCTATTCAAGTTTGTGTCCATTTCCTCTTGTCCTGTCCCTGGGCAACGCTGAAAACAGACCGGCCCCATCCTCTTGACACCCTCTCTTTAAGTATTTATAAGCATTGATCAGATCCCCCCTCAGCCTTCTCTTCTCCACACTAAAAAGACCCAAGTCCCTCAGCTTCTCCTCGTCAGGGAGATGCTCCAGGCCCCTCATCATCTTTGTAGCTCTAATTCATCACAATCTCTTTTCAAAGTGGAAGTATCAATGCAACCCAGATTATCAGACTACATACACCGTATTAGAAGGCCACGTTTACCTCAACCATTCACTTAAACAGCAGTAGAAAGGAAGATTAATCCGTTGTTTAATATTACAAACATGATCAACTCACCACGCCTCCCTACAGAAAGCAGAGGTTTTTCTGTTGAATAGTTTCTCAGAGCAAATAGAAAAGGTGGAAAAAATGCTAAACGCTTCACTCACGCACAGTAGGGCCTACACTGGAGACTGCAGTACACAGGCAATTGCAGTTGACGTTATCATAAATGAAACTGTGCGTTAAATCTTTCCTCAAATTTTACTCCTTCCTTCCTGAGCCAGTGTTTTCTCACAGTCGATACAGCGTTGCACTCTCACGAATAAAGATGGGGTTTTGAACACTGAAAACAAATCCGGTATTTAAACAGGAAGACAGGGATTAAGTGAACACCCTCTAAAAACACGTTTAAAGATACTTCACATTTCTGATGTCTTCAATTATCTCTTTTTGTAAAGTAAAATACCTTTAGTCAGGAAAAGGCAATTCTGTATAACTGCAAAACCAGATGATCAATGATCATCTAGCACACTTTCATGCAAACAATATGTGCTGCTCAAAAACTAAGTCTTCGAAATAGTGTCATTGCTCTAATTTCTGCAGTAGAAATATTTCACCCTGCATGTCAGTGACAAAAAGTTCTGCTAACTTCAAAAATGATAGTAATTCCTGCACACAGCAGAGGCCACAGAACTGTATCTAGTTATCTCTCTATTAAGCTCAATAACCTGCTTTTGATTAATCTCGTGTTGGGCTAAACTATCTTCTTTGTCTGAAGACATCCTCAGACGATAAAGGTAATGAACTGATATTCGCTGATTAATGCATGTACCTTCAATTTGTTAGGCTTTCTTTTCAGGCATGACCCATGCAATATGCATTGCTAATAACTATAGGATCTCTCATATCCTTTTTTTTTTTTCTGTGCTGTTGAAGGTATTTAAACAATCTCCTATGTAAGTTTAACACTAAATCTCTTACTCTAAGAGATTTTGCGGTTTTGGAATCACACACCGGTTTCATAAATCTGTTACGATTTCCCAGAGTTCTTTCTGAAGAGCGTACATCAGATCTGAATTCAAGATTTTTTGCTGTGGTCCCACCAGTGCCACATTGAGCATTAATTCCACCACTTACTCCTACTCATCAGTCCCCCATTTGTACATCCAAGGCTGGCATTTTTTAACCCTGGTTTTAAATTAATAGTTTCTGATGAGCTGATTGCTCCCTGCGACTCGGAAGAGTCACCGTTTTTAAGGCTGTAGTCCTCCATTCTGTAGCTATGGGCTCCATTTTCCTTCCAAAAATCTGTAAATTCATTTCTCAATACAACCAAGCTTATTTTGTTTGAATGGGTGCAGCTTCACGCACGACCACAACTCCTACGTAACTTCCACTGGCATTATTTGCAATTCCTCCTAACTTTGTCCCACATGTAAATGTCTCATCGAGGATTTTTATTTCTTTTTCTAAATACTGCCATCACATTAGCATTCTTCCTGTTTCTTCAAGCTTTTCCAGCCTGCTACAAGATGTTTTAGAAATTAACATCGCCAAGCTACACAACCCCAAGACCAGAGGACTTCTTTAGAATAAGTCAGATGACTTCACATTATTCAAAATATTCACCTTGCCATAGGCCTGTCCGGGAAGATTTCTGTGTGATCCTGCTGATTAGAAACCCCACATCCATTGGCACAGCTAAGTTCTTTTTAACAATTCTTCAAAACTTGTAACATATATCGACCGCTAGCTATTTCCTCATTTTTTCCCCTGCATTTTGCTTTGAGGAGCCAGTAAAGATCCTAAAGATGCTGGAGATTAAAAAGCTTTTAAAGTTTTGACATGGTTTGTTTGTTAAAGAGCGTGTTAAGGACATTGCTGGAATTGAATCAACTTTACGGTTTTCACTTTACCTCAGAATTCGGGGACTCCCTAATACTGATAGTCTAATATTTTTACTGTTTCTCTCCTCTCACTCCTCTTTACCTCCAACATTGTTCTCCAGGGAACAGCATTGTCAGGTTTCCCACATCTATGAGAAGGCTGGCTGCCACATCGGACTGACAGGTCCTTTCGAAGAGGAGCTCCAGAAACTTCCTATTCTTCTTTTCTACCGCTTGAATTCTAATGAGCTCTCACACTACAAAAATAAGGAAGATGTGATTTCTTTTAAAGCTCATTTATATCACTCTTCAAGCATACAGTTTGGTGTTCTTAGTGCCTTCGCTTTCTCTCCCTAAAAATGTCAATCCCCCTCCCTTTTCTCTCCCATTACACTTTTATCTTTGGGTGCCAAAGAGCGCCAGAACAGATGAAGGACATGAGGGTTCTCAGTATAAAAGCAGTAAGGTCTGTATGACATCTCATAAATTTTTGTCAACACTCCAGCCACCAGCTCTTCACCTTTTCTTCCGTATATTTATGGGAAGCTGTGAGTGCCTCTGGCCTTCAACTTGGCCATCTTTCTAGAGTTGCCACCAAACTGCTTCTACAATTCATCTCCTCAGCCTACACAAACAGGTGTAAGTTCCAATTTTACTCTCAACAGAGTTAAAACTTGCCTCACATTCTCACCACCTTTTGCATACTATTTAAATTTTTTGACTGCTCAGATCCTTTTAAACTGTCATCTGAATTATCTTCTTGTTTCGCTCTTCTAGTCACAACACTCATCCAAGCCTTAGAGCTTTCACTCTGCCTCTGCAACAGACACCCGTGCTTTGCCTTTATGGCTTTTCAGAGTTCAGACCAGCCCTATCTAGAAAATAAGATAACTTAGGTTGATCCTAACCATTTACTGGTTGTCTCTATCTGGGACTACTTACCACTTGGTTGCTAACCCAAATAACCTTCCTCCTTCCCCACTCCTCCCTGCCTTGTGTCACCTTCTCTCATAATGAAAAATCCCCAAAAGGTGAGAAAGCACCTATATAGACTAACGCTTATCTCATCTAGCTTCTCTCTAGCAAATAAGTAACCCTCAATTCCTTTTCCTCTTTGTCTGGATGAGCCTTAGATGGTAAAGGCTCTCTGACTCTCCATACCAGAAATCTGAACTCAGCTTCTACCTAACTGAGCATGACATGCCTCCCAGTTGCCTTTTTTTCCTCCTTTTTCCATCTGGCTAGTCTAAGAATATTTTTTGTTAGCATCCAAAGTAGAAAAAAACCCGAAATACTTTGGCAGTGTCAATAATCAGATCCTTACTTTACTCCAAGATCACTAAAGAAGAAAAAACACTTGTAATAAAAAAATATAAAACCCCAGTGCTAACACTCTCAGTTACTTGCATGACAGCGTTTTCTTCCAACTTCAGCTTAACTAAAGAATTACATTCTTTACTATTAAAAGACAAATCTTTAACATCAACATAACAACCAACATCTATAGTTTAAGGATAGCCAGAGGACGAAAACAGTTTATGAGAGTGAATGTTTCTGGAGTAAATGAGAAATATATGACAGTTTCTATTGAGATACACAGAATGGGCAGGACCTAATTGTCGTACGTGTTTGAAGTGCACTGGAAGAGGTTGCCCAGAGAAGCTGTGGCTGCCCCATCCCTGGAGGGGTTCAAGGCCAGGCTGGATGGGGCTTGGAGCAACCTGGTCTGGTGGGAGGTGTCCCTGCCCAGGGCAGGGGGGTTGGAACTGGATGATCTTTAAGGTCCCTTCCAACTCTAACCATGCTATGATTCTAAGTGCTCATCAGATACACAAATCATGGCAAAATAAGAGGATAAAAGACATGTCTTATTCCACTTTGATACAGTCACACAGGTCTATTCGTGGACAAGGGGTGATGGGGAGAATTACTGAGGAGGGTACATTAACGATGCTGCAAAATCCTGATTTCCACCTTCATTTTCTGCATCAGGAGATGGGGAAGCAGCAGCTGCACTGCTGTGCAGCCACCCATCCTGCCCTATCAGCATCACAGCTGCAGCCAGCTCTGAGAGAACAAACATCCCTTCACCAGAAAAAGCTAACTTCCCACAGTAATACACAAGTTTAACCAAGTAGAAAGTAGCTTTGCTCTTATGTTAATTTGTGGGTATGCGCTATGTTTTCATTTTAATAGGAGTCTCGCAGATCAGAGATAGAAAAGAAATATGAGTATCATAAACATCCTCGGCCAAGTGAGAACTTAGTTCCATGTGCTACAGCCTCAGCATCCGCAGAAAACAGGCATGAAAATCCTAACTGAAGATAAGTTGTCTCACACAGTTGATAAAACTCAAAGTGATCCCACGATACGAAGTACCAATCCTTCTGGAAAGGATTCAGCCATTCCTGGGAGAACTAGAAGTAATTCTAGTGGAGAAAGCTTCATGTGACAGTGACCAGAGAACTCTGCAGTCAAAGGCAGCCTTTTCTAGATGCAGGGCCACATCCTTTGCTCGCTATTTACAGCACAAACCATCCTGTGGCAATCACACCAAGCCCCAGGTGAACTCAGACGTTCTTCTACTTCTTCAAATTTTGAAAAGTTTTCTGAATTAATGAAGTAATCTGCTTCTGAGTAAATTAAGAAACTGTGTACTTTCGTTTATCACACCACTGGAACTGGTCAACAGAGCTGTTTATTCCTCACCTCCAGGTTACAGAAATTGTGCTATTTAAATACAGACGTTCCCAAACTAAGGTGAAATCACATAAAAGCAAGCTAATAGTGATCTATTATTTGGCTAAAAATAATCACAGAGAATGCTAAAACTAAACAAGAGAGTTACTTCACCGTTCCCGAATAATGGGTACTTTAGAGGTCAGATTCCTGTAAACACTCAGAAAAATAGCTTTATATTACCGCATTTCATTATCAAGAAGTATCCATTATCCTCATTGGGTAGCAAATCCTACACACTGCAGTGCTGCCTTAGGATGCAGCTAGTTCTTACATAAATTTAGACATTATAGGCTCATACACCTAAAACCAATAGAGCTTTCATGGAGCAAATGGACAGCAGATGGGCCCACGGACCCATCAGTTTCATGCTATCATTCAAAACACACGCAGTAAGAATTAGATCTCTACGCCAGCTATTTTTTTTCTCTCAGACAAAATAATTAACACGGCTATTAGAGCTGACTACAGTTTTTTTTTTTCCTACATAAAGGCCAACTTTGATATATTTTTCAAATGCATGCACATACAGGCACGTGTATTTTAGGCACAAAGTAGCTTTCCTGTAGAAAGCTTGTTTTTCCCAAATCCATAATGATTCAGATACATCAGAAAAAGGCGGAAGCTGCACTAGACAGAATTTGCCTCGAGACTGGCTGATGTAACTCAAGAACTGTAGCCAGAAAGGTGGGTGTCTGAGTTGGGGCTAGGAAAGGCAAAGAAATGTGCTCATCTGGCAAGTTACTTCGGGGCAAGTGGGGTTTTGGGACCGTGCCCATGCCCTCCTCCTTTTTGTTTATTTCTAAAATGCAAAGTTCAATTTTAAACAAGCACCTTTCTAGACACACACTTAGCCTGTAATAGCCAGCAACTATTTCAATAAACATCTCCCTCACTGCAGGTCCTCTCTCAAAATTCAGGAGAAATATCGCTTGGATTACTTCTTTACATCAATAAAATCTGAAAGACACACAGAATCGTAGGTAAAGCCTTTTGCTGAGCAAGCTAAAACCAAAATGGGTAAAGAATTCCAATTTATTCCTCAAGCTGTGGAAAAACAGAGCCATGGATAAAAGGCTGGGGTGTTAATTTATATCATATAATTACATTTTGAAACACAACAGAAATCAGATACAAGCATGCAGAGGGGTTCCTCTTTTGATTTGTGTATACAGTAACAACAAGAACATATCTAAACTCAAAGATTAGTCATTTTTTTACTAGAGCTCGCCTGGCAGGAAACCACACACAACCTCCAGACTTACCAAGCTGGCCAGATGCCACACATTAATTTCATGGCTGAAAAATGCAGTGATGAACCGAAGCTACTTCCTGAAAACTCTGTCAAATAGAAAGATAAATGGACTGTCCCACAGCTTTCATGGGTTTTTCTGGTAGCACTGAGTGGTTTGGGTTTCCATAGGTCCAGGCAACATTCACCTATTGTCCAGACCTGTATTGAAACCTACCAACAGAACAGCTCTAGACTGACCAGTGAAAATGAGTGTGAAAAACTAAAGCAGATCAAAAAAGGGGTGCAATGCTATAACCAGAGCTGAAAGTTCCCTAATTCAGAAGCACTCCTTAAAAAGCACAAAAACCTCCAAAGTCCATTAAAATATTTTTCCACATTTCCTCCTCTTTTCTGTTGTGTTGGCAACTCGGTCACTTATCAGCTGGAAAAAGGTCTCTGTAAGGGTCCTT
The DNA here is from genome assembly GCA_013399435.1 of Arenaria interpres. Lineage (NCBI taxonomy): Eukaryota > Metazoa > Chordata > Aves > Charadriiformes > Scolopacidae > Arenaria > Arenaria interpres. The sequence goes on from VXAK01021022.1 coordinate 228,035, forward strand.
CCACCCCCAAAAGGCAAGGTGTTCAAAAACTCTTTTCCTGAGCTGTCAGACAGAGATAATACCTCTTTCACTCCCAATTACTTCCCACGACTTAATAAAAGGAGAAGTTTCTCACCAAAAATTCCACAACCCGTTGCGGTACTTGGATAATGACAAAGACTAACTTTGTCTCTGTGATGGGTCTCTCATAAGAAAGCCACGCTGAGACATTTTCAGTGTTCTGCTGGCATTTGGCTGTGCCTCATTTTTGTTCACCTCCTTCCTTTTGCCACAACAAGCCACTTCAACGGAGGGACGGATGAAGCAGGATGCCTATGGCTTATTAAAAAGACAACTGAACGCAAGCTAAGCAGCCCTTAAGGAAGTTTTATCAGCCATTTTAACTGAACTGCCAGCTGACACATTTGGGGTGAGAAACCTTCTAATGTCCTAACTGACCATTTAAAAGGCAGCAATTTGGAAGAGAGATTTTGCTATGTTGATGCATTTTCTTCCATGCTTTGATTATTCTACCACCATCCACGCCTCGCAAACTCTAGGGTTAGATCTCTACAAGCGCAATTTTTTTTTATTTTCTCCTTAAACATCTGGCGAGGGCTCAGGGTTGGACCCAGCTGCACTGTGGAAAGGGAAGCTGTGGAGATGGCTCAAGGGGGCTGTGCAGCACACAAGGCAGCACCAAGCAGTGTTACCGGCCGGGGGGGGGACAGAAGTAGTGAACACACTCTTCATCAGTGAATTTGCAGCCATTACGGAACAGAAATCTACTTGCTCAGTGAGATAACCAAAGCTGCCAGGCATCATGCATCTTCTTGCTTGCAGATTCCCACTAACATGGTCTCTGAGGCTAATTAGCTGGGCCCCAGTCAAGTAGTCTCAGACTACAATCCTAGCCAAGCTAGTCCCACCGCTATTACTTCTCCACGACATCCCCCAAGCTCTCCTCCAATCTCATTACGGGTTCAGTAAGTCGCAGGTAGAGCTGAGAAGGAAAGAAATGATACTAATGTAATTCACCTTGCACTAGGCCCAACTTTCAAAAGAAGAAAACAGAAAATAAGAGGGAAAAAGAAGAGCAAACAGAACAAAGACTTCCAGAAGCTAATGGAAGAACAAGAATACCTTTTTTTTGTTTTTCAGAAAAGCACTGACAGAGTGGGAGCAAAACAGGAAGAGGAATCATATTTTCTAACTCACACATCGGCCTTTCAGAAAGTTCACCACCACCCCCGTCCAAGATCTTCTCTCCTATCCATGTCACCAGTGAAGGGAAGCAAGAGCCCCCCACGTGAGAAACCACCTTACTCGGTGAAATGCACACTCTCATCCATAGGAAACCGCCTGAAGAGCTGAACAGCTTCAAGCCTTCGTTCTGCTTCTACTCTTGTGTGCTGGGTGAGAGCATTTACTTCCAACCAACAGAGGTTGGCCAGGGCACAGCTGGCACGTAGCGAAGACACGTCAGTGACTCCCAATGCCCAGGATTAATGGCTTTCAGCATGCCAAATTGGCCTTCTTACAGTGTTATGTGCCCTTGCACGTCTGTGTGCAGACGGTGGAGAATTAAAGAGATGATGGATTATTACAGGAGATCAGAGATTTTTAATAATGCCTGACCTCAAGGAAAGACTGACACTTTCGCCTGAACTCCCCATTCCTTCTCTAAATTCAGATCTTAGTTTATGGTCTATTCGTATTCCTGTCCCCTACACAATACTAAGGCAACTCTCCCGCAAACCACGAAGATTTGACGAACATCATTTGAAAAGAAGTAAAAGTTAGGAGATGTTTAGTACGTTATGGCAGTTAAATTTGATTTCAGATAACTGTGCAGCAAGTAGACTTCTCACAGCTATGACAACGGCCAGACAATGTATATCGTGTACACAAAACACGGACCAAAATTATTCCACACCTCCAGGAAAATAAGTACCTTCCATGGACCCAAAGCTTTCCAAGCAGAAGTTGATTATCTGATAGAAAACCAGGACCCTATACATACCCACTGTGACCTAAGAAAAAGCTTCACCTTTACTAGCAGCAGCTCAAAGAGACTTTTAGTCTGTACATCACTCATCCTACTCCGAGCCATCGGGTGGGAAAAGCTGTGACAGATCAGGCAGAATTGCGGGAACTATTTTTGCAGCAAGGTGAAATCCGAAGTATCTTAAATTCCACGTGGCCAACAGCAATCATCCTGATCTTCCCCCTCCCCAAGCAATATTGGCGCGCCTGTTTTGTACCAGCATAACTGTGTGTTCTGCTCAGCTGTTAACAATAGCTTTGTAAGCAAGTGTTGCAAGCCCTTATGGCTTTTTGATATGCCTATGTAGCTGCTTTTCTTTCCATTTCCCCTGCGATGTGCCAGGTTACAGAAACACTTCCAAGCAGCAGATTCAGAAATAGAAAGAGTTCAAGGCCAGGTTTCACACCTGCAACCTTGCAGCTCTGGGTTGCTCCAGCCCTCAAGACCAGTCTCCCTATTATAAATCCAAGGCTTCCTCTAACATCCAGGTTTTATGTTCAGTAATTCCAAATTAAGTTTATGGTTTTTGACTTAGTTGTTAGGGGCAGGAAGGGATGGGAGCAGGAGGGAGAGAGAATACTGCAGGCAAGCTGTATAACCGTTACGTGTATCGCATTTGACTTTGATGAAGTAATTTAATTGAATGCCACAGTAGTTCATCCAAATTAATTTATCACTCAATTTAAGGACACTGTTCACTGTTTCACTCCAATTCCCACCCAAAAAAAAAAAAANTCAACATTAACATACCATTCATACTTTGGCTTCCCTAAATACTTCGGAGGGCAATACAAGTTTGCACAAAGTTTTCAAGGGTTAAATGAGCAGTTCCCATTTTTATTTCTATTGGAATTCTACACAAGAATTTGCTTTCTAAAGCACTGTGATTATAATATTTAGTTTATAGCAGCAGCAGAAAGCTATCGCAAACACCCCATATGCCTCCTGAGAAGCGCCCCCAACATGATACTCGTGTGCTATGTCCACGTATGTGCCAATGAGAAATTTTGACACCCAGAGTGGATTCAAATAGAATAAGGCATCAGCAAGCGCCGTGGCTTAAGCAGCACATTTGGGTTCGTTCAGAAAACAAAGTTGTTGTGTAGCTGGACAAATTGCCACGCAAGACCCATTTCTTGACTCCAGGTGTGATTTATGCAATTCATGCTGACTCTCTGTTCATCTTTGATGGACTGTGTTATACTGCCTACCTTACACAGGATTTTTCTTGCCGTGTTGCCCTAGTAGCCCTGAAAAACAGTTTAAGAATCTCTAAATCTCTGCCGTGAAAAAAAATTAAACAAAACAAACCAACAAATTTTATTTTGCTAGAAGATGAGAAAAGAGTATAAAAATTAAAACAAAGTTGGGAGGGAAGAAACCTGTAACTATGCATTGCCCTCTAGAAGCAATACAAGCAGAGCTCTTCTGATATATACTGACTGTCAAAATGGAAAATAAAGTCGCAACAACATTTTTAGAAGAACAGGATAAACAACTTGCCTTTCTAGCTAAGTCTTTCTCTCTCTGCATAGAGAGACAGAGAGAGAATGCAAAGTCATTTGTATGTAGCCGAGACTGTAAGCCACGGGAGTTTCTGCATTGCTACTTAATTCACGCTAAAATTCATTCAGATAGTAGACGGGAGAAAAAAAGAAAAAAGAAAAAAGAAGAAAAGAAGAAAAAAGCTATTTCCAGAAAAGGAGGGGAAAAAAAAAACCCACCAAACCCCACCAAATCCAATGTCTTCATTATAGAAGGCAAGAAAACTCTGGAAACGATCCTAATGTAAATCTCAGACAAATCTGCGTTTCGCTGAAACAAGAACTTCGGGTTTAGGCCACGCATGAAAGTAGCTCCAAGTTCCCCATTAAGTCTAGTTCTGCTTGAGACACTGAGGTGTCGAAAAACTTCAGAGTGAAAATTTAGTAACTAGCTTACCACACAGAGGAAAGAAGTTGAAAGAAAACCAGACAGTATCATCTCTGACTGAAGTTTGTCTTTCAGAAAATGAAGATCCTTACGGTAGTAAATATAATACGGGAATTGTTTGCAAATAGGTTTAATCATCTAATTGCCATGTACAAGGAAAATCTATGTGCTACCAGACCTCAGTACAGCTAATTACTAGAAGGCAAAATAAAGATTTTTATCAAACTTAGTGTGTGTTCTTCAGCAATTATGTCTATCAATATTTATATCACTTACAGGCCTCGCTGGGTGGTTGCTGCATACATTTTGTGTGCAGTCAAGAAGCTTCCCGACTGCAAACGTGCTTTTAAAAAGAAAAGCTGGCTCGAACCCTGCATTTCCAATTCAAGCAGTGGATTCTGAAGCCTGTTAACTCCCTGGAGCAGCTGATAGTTAAAGACTTGTTTCCGCTTTTCTAACAATTTCCTGGTTTGCATAACAATCCTAAAAGAAACACACTCAAGAAGTTTTCCAGCACTGAGAGATTTTGTCTCCAACATACTTCTAGTTTCAAGGCACAGAAAATATTTATATATAATTACAAGAACTTTAGAGAGATATTTGTCTACAAATACATTTACATATAAATATGTATCAGCTACTTGGTTTAAAACAAGATTATGATAATTTTGCCATATCCAGGAAATACAAAACGCTGGCTTATGCCTGGTGCTTAACTCATGCCATTGTGAATAAAGAGGGGGGAGGGAAGGGGTTTAATGTTTAATTTCCTGTTAAAAACACACACAGGATAAAATCTTCCAAAGAGCAGTTATAAAACATGCATTTGTTAGCCAAGAAACTAGGTAAATATGGAATGAAGCCCAGGCTCAATTTTATTCCTTCCCCCCACCCCCCTTCTCCAAAGAACAAAGTAACTGAAGGCTGCGGCGCATATTTGGAGTCACTGAGCTCTACTCAGTGACTAGATAATTAATCATTCTGGCTGATTTATGCACCCTCTATCCATTGGGGTAGTTCTTCGGATAACGCAATGACGCAGTGGGGCTCAAGGTACTGTATTGCCGTGTGTACTATACTCCACATGTGCCAACCAACCATTGCATCAACTGCTGGGTACCCTCCTGACACAACTGTCTGGCTAAACACAAATAAAATAAGCATTAGCATGTAGTTGGGACCTACCAACAGATTGAGAATACTGCTACCTTCAGAGGCTGCTGGAGACACTACAGAGGATATTTTTTTTGAGAAGCCACAAGGTGAAATATTATGTTCAGATCCCACTGAAACTCAGTGCCATCCAACCTGGAGCTGTGACTTCACCTTCACTGTGATTCAGCCTTCATCAAAGTTCCACCATGCGTAATGATGCATCAGGTTATTCTTCAATTCGCCACACTAGAACTCCCAGACAAGTACCAAATTTCTGTATGACATATAACAATTTCAGCCTTTAACCATCCCAGTTCTTCTCTATGTTGAGGTGCCAGAATTAGACAAAAATATGGACTGTATTTAGGGGAAACTGAACATTTGTAACTGTTTTCAACAGCAACGCTGTATTTTTGGATCTTACAGTAAAAACAATCCATCAAATACTTTCTGTCTACTGCGTTAGGGTCACAGTCAGGTTCTCTGTGCACACCTTGCAGCATGGAATTGGAGAAGCTGTGGTACTTCTTGTGACCTGCTGGGTGGGATTCCCATTCAAAAGTAGATGTAAACAACTCCGTGAGAAGCTTCAATTTTATTTTGTTTTGTTTTTCAAACGAGGATAAATTTATCAAGAGCTCAAGAGCCTTCTTAGCTTTTGGTAGCACATTATTCAAATTAACACAGCTTAAGCTTTTTAAGCAGATGCACCTTAAACACCTTCTAGTCAAGGCATTTAGTTTCGTATTTGATGCAAGAAAAGAAAGGCACAGAGATTATGTATCTCTGGTGAATTAAACCGGATGGCAGGCATGCTGAATTTCTTGCAGACTCTTTGTAAAGCTGGCTTTGAGACAATAAACAGTCCTGGGTTTATTTCTAAAGCCTGCACTTAACAGCCGCCGTAGGCATTTGTGCTTTTTCCTTAAGAAATCAACCACTGTTGACCACTGATTTAACGACAGTTCATCAGTGGATCTCATACTTCTGCATGAGCTCAAAATCTTCCTGTTTATTTTCACTTGCTGATAACTGGACTTTGTGCCCTGGTTCCATGATTCTTCATGTGAAACGACAACTGACTAACAACATCGGGAGGGAGAAAGGGAATAGGGTGGAGAAACTCCGTAACACGAAGATGAGCCCTGACTTGCCTTCACAGTACTGTACGTACCCCCAGGCAATGAAATTTCAGGAAAATTATTATGTTTCTGGCCAACAGTCAGAATATATAAAACGTTATACACCCTTTGCCTCACTGTATGTTGCTACTGCAGATTCCATGCAAGAGCAAGATTAATTTTTTTCTTTGCTTCTCAACAGCAAGGCAAGTTTACAAGTATTACTGCTAGTTACATCAAGGTATTAAAGATTCAAGTGAAGTACTAGTATTCTCAAGCACAGTGGTGACCTGAGCCTTTAATCCAGATGAATTTAATTGTAGCGTGCATTATCTCTTCTCGTAAAAGATTTGCTTTAATTTTCGTTCTCTCTCCATTTATCTTATGGCTGTGTCATCTTCGGTAGAGGTCAAAGAGACTTCCCCAACGAAACAGGAGCTGCTGCTTTTTTAGAGGGGGAAAAGCATATTTAAGACAGTTTGTCCTACTTTTAAACATGCCAGAGGACAGTACTCCCTATACTCTTTTTTCTCTGTACTCTCCTTGCTTCTTTATGTGTCCCAAAGCAATTAAACAAGCACGCACGTGTATGCACACACGTACACAAATGAAACATGACATGAAAACACCTACTGAAGATAGGATATACAGCCCATCTGCTGCAAAGACTGAAATCATTACTAACATCTTACCATCATCCAGCTCAAGACAGAGATTGTACACAGCCAGAGGCCTCTTAATACGTTGTCCTTGTCTTCTTGATTGCCTTGGTGGGGCATTTGGAGGAGACACTGACATAGAGATTGGCTCAGGGAAAGTGGCATCAGGCAGGGTTTTGAAAATCTGCAATCAAGAACACAAAGGGTGTTAATTATTTATCACGAAGAGCAACCTGTGTAATGCAACTGTAAACCATTATCAAACAACATTTGTTTTGGATTTCATTCAAAGCGGGCAGGAGCCAAAAATCCATTCCTTCAAGTTTGGGAGTATGCCGTGGGCCTTTAATGAGTGCTTTTAAAATAAATAAATATAATATGAAAATAAGCAAGAGCACTGTCTGCACATTAACCAAGCTGCAAATCAGTTAATCCAAAGACAAAGTACTCACAGCCCCGCTTGCCTGCTAGGATGAAGGGGAAGGGAAAGAAGGGCGATACGAACTTTGTGAACAACTAACCAAAACGCTTTACAGCTTTAGCTAGGTTCTAGAATTTTGCCAGAATACCCATCTTAATTTTCAAAACTTGTGATATCATTATAATATCATCTATTTTAATGAGAAAAAAAAAGTACTCTTAGAGAAAGCAAGGGGCAAATTTTGAGGGGAGGAGTTTTTAGTGAGAGACACCACAGTAACACACCACGTGAGAATTTTTTCATTTAACTACTGGATGTTGAGTCACATTTATATTAAAAGATGATATTCACAGAGACGCGTATAAAACGGATTTCCTTTCTTGTCATCATTTTTATCTTTTGAGTCATGACCATTAGCCTATCAACACTCCATACAAAAATACCATGGCATTTCTCTCTGGATTTAGCAGAGAGAACTGCTAAATTCTACTTTAACTGGCACATACAGGGTACAGTCTCATGATGTTGATTTACTTCTAGAAAATTATCAGTATGCTGATATAGAATTTAACAGCAGCCTTTTACAAGCGATCACGGCAGATTCACATGAACAAATAAGCTTCATATATATATATTTCATCAAAGACAAAACCAGCAGCGACGCAACACGGTAATACAAGAAGATGTAAGGAAACAGCATACGGTGTGCTCTTTTACCCTGCAACTTGACATTGCCACTTATCTGTACAGGAAATATTATCCAGGGGAGAATTGCAGTGAATCTTTGAAGGAGAAGCTTTTCATGAAGTAGAAACTCATGCAGAAGGTATAAAGAGACACCGCAGGTCACATGTTTTCGGATTACTACAGCACATATCAGGTGCAGCACGAAGCTAAAAGCCAGCCAGGCTCCTCTACAGGTGAGAAAAAGACACAAGGATCCTCAAGACATAGCATTAAAACGTAAGAAACCATGATATCCTGGCCCGTTAACCCTGAATATTAACACTTGTAGCAATAAAATGACCCAAGAACCCATGTACGCCCTGGCTTATAGCTGCTTAATCATCACTCTCGGACTGGGTCAGAAGGGACCTTCAGGGTCATCTAGTCCGACCCCCCCGCAGTCAGCAGGGACACCCCCAACTAGAGCAGGTTGCCCAGGGACCCAGAAACACCATTTTCCATGAAAACTGTCAAAGAACGATCCTATTGCTGAAACTGGGCAGCGGTGGGCCGGAAGCCTATGTATGGTGTGCAAAGGAAAGCTCCAACGAAAAATATTACCTTCCTTCCCAATAAGTGAATATTTCTGGGGTGGGGGGGGAGATAAAACGGTGTCGTTTGAACTTTCCCACACCAGTTTAAGAAAAGCGGCTCCCGCTCGTTCGCACGCTTAGGGACAAGGGATGGCAAGAGAGCGTCGAAAGAGCGCGAGGAACCCTCTGACAACAAAACGTCTATGAAGCAGAAAGGAAACAGCCCGACCTGGTTCTCCCCAGGACAGACACGGCAGCGCTCCCAGACGGTGACAAAGCTCCAATTGTGCTCAGAGCCTTAAAGCCACTTCTTAAAACACGACACCATCTATTATAATGAAATCCAACGTGCACCTTCCGTGGCACTTGGCGAACGGTACCACACTGCCCCCTTACGTGTAAATACAAGGGTAGATTGAGCAGGTTTAGGGATAAATATTTGCTTCTGAAAAATTCAGAAGTACCAAAACTTTAAATGCCATCTTTTCCACGGACTAAGCGTTGCAGTTGGGCTCCCTGGTAAATAACTCTCTGCCAAGAGGTTTCAAGCATGTTGTTTACTGTGTCACATTCCGCAGCTGTGTTTATTTGTACAGCCTTATCCACACATCTCCACTGAAATTAATGATGGTGAGAAGAACAAGTATTCCCCAGGAGTACTTTGCAAGAGATGAGCTTTCTTGTATGCATTTAGGTGACTTGCACAGGTAGCAGTAAAATTCTTAAGCGCTTTTTTCCTCGTCTCTCACAAATATTTCAACATACTCTTCTAAAATCACTAGCACAAGAAACCGAGTCACAAAAGCAAAACGCAAATCAAGAAGACCATAAAGGTGCTCCTTACTCAATGATACTCAGCGCCAGACAGGCAACAGGACAATGAATTGGAGACTGGTATGAAACCAAGTAGATTTCTTTTTATTCTTTGGGGGCTGACCTGCTGGAGAGCAGCTCTGAGGAGAAAGACCTAGGAGTCTTGGTGGACAAAAGGATGACAATGAGCCAGCCATGTGCCCTTGTGGCCAAGAAGGCCAGTGGCATCCTGGGGGCATTAGGAAGAGTGTGACCAGCAGGTGGAGGGAGGTCATCCTCCCCCTCTGCTCTGCCCTGGGGAGGCCCCATCTGGAGCACTGGGACCAGTGCTGGGCTCCCCAGTTCCAGAAGGACAGGGAACTGCTGGAGAGGGGACAGCAGAAGGCTACAAAGATGATGAGGGGCCTGGAGCATCTCCCTGACAAGGAGAGGTTGAGGGACTCGGGGCTTTTTAATCTGGAGAAGAGNGCTTTGGTAGGGGGTTGGACTAGATGATCTCCGGAGGTCCCTTCGAACCCCATGTGATTCTGTGATTCTGATTGCAAGTATCTATGTGATGGGAAAAAAAAAATGTTTGGTGGTTTGTTCTGTTTTAGGGAGGAAAAACCCCTATAGAATAAACAGGAGAAACAACAAGAAAGGAGTGAAGTCACACTTCAGCGTCCGTCTCCACAGAGAAGAAAGGGATTCCTGAAAGAGGTATTTAGATACGAACTAGAGAATGCAACCTCTTGACCATCTGCAGAGCAAATTTACCCATGCAGAGCAAACTGAGACTGTCGTATTCGGCAACAAAATCACCAAGTATCATGAGTTGCCCTGCAGGATGCTGAGCCACACAAAACCAAACAAAAAAACACTACTAAAAAGATCATTAGGTTTTTTTTAATATATAAAAGAAGCAGGAAACATCCTGTCCTCACATGTTCCGCAAAGAAAAAGTATATTCGGGGTCATTTTTGCTCTTTGAAGCAGATCATATTTGTGCTCACCCCTACTTTGGTATTTTCTTTTCGTCTTTTCAGTAGGAAAATAAAATCCAGTACAGCCCACCTATAACTAGACCTGTTTTTTCTCTTTCTCTTGCTGACCAAAGCTACAGCTCGTACCACAGTTTTGCAAAGGCGAGCATCTGAAAAGCAAGCAGAAGGTCGACCTCTGCCCTAAGAAGCACATATACAGCATTCTGCTTCTCTTTCTCGCTTTATTGTCACTTAAATAGACAAGTGCTTTTCATCATGCCTTGGTGCAGGAGACAAATACCCACTAACAAAGCACGGTAACGCCGGGGGGGATGGAGGCGTGCCTTATTTCAGTTGTGGGGACCGAAGTTTTTTGGTTTGGATTTTATTCAAATGTGCTCCTAGCCTTATTAATCGTTTAGATGGCACCGAAGTATAAATGTTTCACAGCCCACAAAAGATGCCTGCTGTGAGTGACCCGGTGTCCGAAGCACACTGCGTAGGCACAGAAGATGGAGTTCCAAAAATCATACACACGCAACGTCCTACGCGAGCACCTGAAACGGCACCGAGGTTCCCGCGGTTTGACTGACTGCACAACGGCGTAGGGCCACACCTCAGCAAGGTTCAGAACATCTCCTTGCGCTCCAAGCTGTGGCTATCAGATGGACAGCGAGGCAATCGCACCTATCCAATCGGATGGAAACCCTCCCACGGGAGAACAGGATCGGCACGTGCTATTTAATGGAAGATTTCTTTGCTACTCCGAATAAAACCAAAAAAGCCTCCCTTCAAGTAAAAGCACCGCCACTCATGTGGACTGCAGAAGTTACCAGAGCTTAGACTAATACAAAGACAAGAACGAAGTCTGCTCATCGAATTGCCTCATTCAAGAAGCAATAAAACCAACCTCAAAGGTTAAGGACTTCACGGTCACATCCAGTGTCACACGGTTGTTGAGATGACTGTGGCTTAACTGCATCCGATTTATAGAATGCCAGTTCTCTACAATTTAGTTCTCAAAAGCACTGGCATCCTGCTATTGACCTACCCGGGGGCAGACTGGGAAGCCAAGTGAAATGATTTAGATAGGGGAGAAGACTTAACGCAGGTAGCCCTCAAAGTTTTATCAAACCCTGACTAACACCTGACTGTTACTCAGTCCTATCCCAGTTAGTCCAGCACTTTAAACGCTTGCTCAGGTTCGATCTTACATGAAAGCAGAATTCAAAGCCGCGCTTAAGTGGTGGATCAGCCTTCAAGTGTAAAAGTTACAACAGAAGAGATGAGGCTCCTGTTGAGCTGCTGAAAGCATCGGTAGGTTTGACCTATTTCTCTCTGCGCGATAGTGCAAAATGGGTATTTTTTTACAGGGCTCAACAAACCACAAACCATCTTGGACGTACACCGCCAGTAACAGCTCTGTCTAGAGCAGCCTGCCCGAGACCATCCCCGCGTACAACCATTCCAATTCCTAAACCTGCGTCCCACAAAGTCTATGGCAGCATTTCTTGAGAGTAACGAGCCAAACTCAACATATTCTCATACTGCATTCTACCAGCGGATCCACATGGCAGCAGCCCAAGGAATTTTGCCAGATTCCCCTTAATCTGCAACAACAGTGTTGGACTCTAGATCCTGAGCTCTTACACCAGAGCCAATTTTAGAAATTCAAAAACCCCATGGCTGAGAGGATTTAACTTGGCCTATTCCACAAGTTTATGACTGGATGTATAGTTGTACATGGAAATGTAGATTAGATTCTGCTGCTACAAGAGAATACTGATCTGTTCTTTCTGGTCTCAAGCAGAACTAATTAATGAATTTCAGTATGTTTGCCAGGAATCACTTTAGGAAAAGACCCAGACATCAGGTCATCTCTGTCTGCTTTGTATCACTGGGGTAATTAAGATTTCCTCAAAAAATCAGTGGGAGGCAAACAGCAAGGACGGAGTGGGATGAAAAAGAGGGGAGAAAAAAAACTGGAGGCTTAGTAATAGAGCTAATGAGGATAAACTTCTAAAAAATCATTAACAGCTTAAAGCTGTGCCACAATTTTGTTGCAAGACAGAACCCCCGTTCGCTCTCATAACACCTACCTACACAGAACACGCATCTCTTTCCTTGGAATACATGAAGAAGAATCAGAGTACCAGAAGTCACTGTCTAACGCAGAGGAGGCTAGAACCTGCAAGGTCATTCCAAAGTCTTTGAAATTCAGGTAGTGGTATAGCTTCCACTACTCCAAACATATTTTTTTTAGAGGACAGTATTTCTCAAGACAAGAAGAACATCAGTAGCAGCTTTTATTTGGGTAATTTCCGTTCAATACATACTTGATTTGCAGTTGGTAAATAAAAGAAACACACAGACACTTCAACTAATGTTTATTGAACAATATAAAACACCATCCACCGAGGCCACATATACTGCTCTGCCCTTATGCATTTTATGGCATTGTACTCCTCGCATTTCCATGACAATTGGCTATAATATATGCTAGTCAAGGAATATTTTATAAATTAGCAGCTAATGAGATAGTGCAAGAGAAACTTCTCAGCACCATGGTCTTTTCTTGACTTAGCTTCTTTTCAATGAAATACAAACCCAACTCAGTTTAGATTCAGCAGCCTGTACGAAAAAAAAAAATCATGTATTTATATTACAGGCAAAAATGCTAAAAAAGAAAAGAGGCCTATTGTCTTAGTGGTTCACAATGTGCTCTTACTCTGATAGACTTTCTAAGCTTTTTTTTTTCTCTTAAGATAATGAAGACAGTGGCTGTGCCATTCTTTTTGCCATTTTCTGCAAACATAAAGCAACAATGTCTTTTATGTCAAGTTGTAATTTTACTGCACACATAAACATTTCAGGAAGTGTAAGGTGAAAATAAGCATCTAATAATACATCGCAGTAGCTCAGCCCCTAGTTGTAACCACTAGCCACTAATCGTGTACTAATTGTATCCATTTTTTAACATTAAAAACACGTTCACTAAGATGAACAGTTCTAGATATTTTTTTCCCCTATTTGAAGGGAATGCAGAAGCTGATAGGAGCTGTAAAAAGTTTAATCATAATTGCAAAAGATCAACTTCTGGAGAGCTAGGACAAAAGTTTTATTTCAAAATTGACTTCTGTACCAGTTATAACAACTTTATAAAATTTCTAGTGTACTGAAATCTTTCAAAAATGATCCTATTTTACTGTAGTTTCTTACTTTTTTGCATTTTACTTTACTATGGATGATGTTAGATCAACTTGTTTCATTTCTGGTTTTAGTCAACATGATCCATTTCTACTTCTGATTCTCAAACACATGATTCTTGGTCCAGTCCTTTTCAATATATTCATCAATGACCTGGAGGAAGGGATGGAGTGTAGCCTCAGCAAGTTTGCTGATGACACGAAACTGGGAGGAGTGACCGACACACCAGAAGGCTGTGCCGCCATACAGAGAGACCTGGACAGGCTCAAGAGTTGGGCGGAGAGGAACCTTATGAAACTCAACCAGGGCAAGTGTTGGGTGCTGCACAGCAGCTCTGAGAAGGAAGACCAGGGAGTCCTGGTGGACAACAGAATGGCCATGAGCCAGCAATGTGCCTTCGTGGCCAAGAAGGCCAATGGCATCCTGGGGGACATCAGGAAGAGCGTGACCAGCAGGTGGAGGGAGGTCATCCTCCCCCTCTGCTCTGCCCTGGGGAGGCCCCATTTGGAGCACTGGGACCAGTTCTGGGCTCCCCAGATCAAGAAGGACAAGCAACTGCTGGAGAGGGTACAGCAGAGGGCTACAAAGATGATTAGGAGACCAGAACAATCTCTTAGAGGAAAGGCTGAGGGACTCGGGTCTTTTAAGTCTGAAGAAGAGAAGGCTGAGGGGGGATCTGATCAATGCCTATAAATACTTGTGTCAAGAGGACAGGGCCAGTCTTTTTCCAGTGGTGCCCAGGGACAGGACAAGAGGAAATGGGCACAAACTTGAACATAAGAAGTTCCACCTCAACATGAGGAGGAACTTCTTGGCTGTGAGGGTGGCAGAGCCCTGGCAGAGGCTGCCCAGGGAGGTGGTGGAGTCTCCTTCTCTGGAGACATTCTAAACCTGCCTGGACACGTTCCTGTGCAACCTGCTCTGGGTGGACCTGCTTTGGCAGGGGGTTGGACTAGATGGTCTCCAGAGGTCCCTGCCAACCCCTATCATTGTATGAGTCTGTGATTCCATAAACACAAAAACCATGCACTAGAAATACTTGACATCTAAACAGAATCTGTGTTCAGTACACAAAATGTGATAAAGCTGATTATGTCTAAAAATCACATTAAATCTTTTTGAAAACGGTTTACAAAATCTTCAGTAAAAATTATCAACAATTTAATTAGAATCCTTAAGTAACTTACCTCCCCAAGAATACCATCGTGTCCACTCCAACACAGGTGTGCCTGCCTCAAAGTAGTTATCCTGACTTTTGCACTTCAGCATCTATACACTATAAAATATGATTTGCTGTGCACTGGCTTCTATGAGATTGCATGAGAGACAAATTTTCTGAGCCTTTGGATTCAGAAGCTTGAATTCCGCTACAAACCACAAAAAACTTTTATGCAATATTCACCATCATTATACTTGGGGAAAAAAAAAAAAAAAGAAAAAAAGAAAAAAAATCAGATCAAGGTTTGAAAGATACCTGAAGCTAAGTCTCTAGAGAGCCACCAACCAGAAAGCATCAATAATGCTCTTGGTGTTGCCTGGCACGCTCTATTTAGTTGCAGCGCAACAGAGGATGCAGCCCGAGAAGTAGCCGGGTGTAAGTCGCAACTAGAAACAGGAAACATCCTTGGCTGGGAGCCAAACCACAAAGCTCTATAAATAAATAAATAATTAAATAAATAAATCCATCCGAGACAGCCTTTTCTTCATAGCAAAGATGTCATTTGCCGAGACCATCTGCCTAGCAGCCTGACTACCCCTAACCACATTGAAACACTGCTTTTAGGGATTTGTGGACACTGCGAGTCTCAAACTAAAAAAATCGCAGTTATCTGCTCTTCTTAATAGAAAAGGAACTAGAGCTCTGCACAAACTGTAAACTACGAGAGCAACAAAAGAACCAAAGGAATTTTCAGAAAAACCTCATGCATACGTAGACTGTAGATCCTAATAGCCACTCATTTGGCCTGACTACCTTGAGTCCATGTAGTTCACATTTGAGCTTTAACGAAGAAACTGAACGCGGCCTGTAAAACATGGCATTACGGTCTGGAGGACAGCTGTGAAAGGATGAAAGACAAAAACCCGTACCAAGGTTAAAAACGTGTGTCCTTTGATCGCTTGCGAACTACGAGCTTGTTGACTCAGCCTTTCTAAAAGTAGCGCTCCCGATACGAAGACTGCAGCTTTCCCTGTATCACATCTCGCTCCACCTTTTAACAATTCAAGAGAAGAACGCTCCTGGTAGCAGCCCGTTCACTGCTATCAACCAACCCAGGGAAGGAAAGGAGAGAGTTAACCATGCGCCCGGCTTGAAATACCTACACGTTTGTCCACTGCACCAGCAGAAACAGCAGATTCACCTTCTCGTCTGTGTTCACCTGCTGTAACTCACACCAAGGAGAGTATTTTGAAAAGGTTTGTCCTTCACTATGACAGCTACACCTAACAGCTTTGTGTATCTTGTTTAGTTAGTAAGGAAATACTTACAATAACAACAAAAAAAAGAAGTTTTCAAATTAAAAGATTAAATACTCAATCTAATTACCTAGCTTTCTAAAACATGACACACTAAATGGAAAATACTGCAGAGGGAGAATGTTGGAATATATTTTCTCTTGCAAAGAGCATGAGAAGTCCTGAGAAGATAAAGGGCAACACGTGCAAACCTAAGTCAAGAGCCAGCAAAACTATCAACCATGGCCAAACACACCACAGGTAAACACCACCTCCCCTCCACTTGCAATAAATATACATATATAAACATTCATACACAAACACAACTAAATATGCACGTCACATGTAGTTTTCTACAAAATTTATGAACAGGAATATACCTAATTACGTATTGAGAATAAAAACCTACATTTGACCCCGTACCACAATGTCGTGGTGCATCAGAATGAGATGTCAAAACCTTTGCAAATGACACTGCTCCAACTGTAGCTGACCACGCAGCCTCACCGGTGTTTTCTTCACCACCGATTTCCCTGCTGCCATTATGTAGATTTACATCATCACTGCTTTGTACAATATTTTCTGCTCTTTGTTTTTGTTAAAATACATTTTTTTTATCTTACATTATGACTCTAGGGTATTTGAAGGCAAAGAACGTATTTTTCATTGTATTCTCTGCATTGAAGTACTGATGCTTCATTAGTGTAAATGGCACGCACACGAAAATATTGGAAATAAAGAATTAACAGCTGACTGCCGCATCTTGTTTATTCAAAAAAAATCTGTTAAATGGTTTGAAAGACACTATCCACTCTGGTAAGGCAAAAGTTTGCTAGAATTTTGAAGAATACGTACAAAAACACAAGCACGTCTCGCACTATTATCCATTAGCAATGGTCAGACAGGATGACATTCAGGTCAGTTTAGCCAAAATAAAGGAAAAAATGTAAATTTGTAAATTCAATACTTCACTTACCATTCAGAGCAGCAATAAAATATAATTCTTATGTCACCCAGCTTCTGCATAAGAATTTACTTT
Source organism: Arenaria interpres (assembly GCA_013399435.1). Classification (NCBI taxonomy): domain Eukaryota; kingdom Metazoa; phylum Chordata; class Aves; order Charadriiformes; family Scolopacidae; genus Arenaria; species Arenaria interpres. Next base: position 245,083 of record VXAK01021022.1, read on the forward strand.
TTAAACTCTTCTGGAATGCAACAACTTTTCCCCTCTCCGTGCCCCCTGCAGTATTTCACAGAATGTTTTCTTTGACTAACAAAATTGTTATTTAAGAACACGCATTTTAGCATTCTCCATAAGGACTTCTCCCCTTCGCTTCCTCCTCCACACGTGGAAGCACAGCACCCTGACCATCAAGACTGAAGCAAATATTAGTCAACCGAATTCCACTCCCTTATCATCATTTCTGTTTACTTACTTAGGAACGCTGCCTGTGGGCAGTGGAAGATGAGATCTGTATCACCTGGAAATTTCATCTAAAGTTGAGGGAAGTTTCCCAAAATCAACTGGAAATAACGTAGGCAAAACAAGAAGGCAGAAGTCTGTGTCCCGATTATTTGAACGTGCCATGCATTCCTAGTGCAGCATCTCAGCAGACCGCTTCTATCCCCAAGAACATGACTTTTGTTTTGATTTTCTTTTTTAATCTAATAGGGTTACTCACAGTACGTGTTTTGTTCCTTTTGGAGCAGTCTACCAGCATACCAATCCAGGTATTGATCCAGACTCAGTTCCTTTTCATTTCATCAACTGCAGTCACAAACGTGAATGGAGATTTGATATACAGCCCTCTTGCTATGCGTAAACTACCCTCAGGTTTAGAAAACAGTAGCCTTTTAAACAAACAAACAAAGATTTGCAGTCAATTTAGCACACCACATGTGCCTGTCTCCCGTGGAAGGGCTTTCTGCTATTCACAAGGCAGAGAAATGGCTTAAAGAGTTTGCACACATTACAGTGGAATGAAAGAGCTGCTGTGACTTCCACCAGAAACCACGACGAATTTCTTTATGGGGCCTGCTGCCCTTTCTGCAGCCAATCATTAAGGCGTGTAATTTGAATTAAGTACAAGAATAGTTTCAATGACGTGTCCCATTAGTTATGTGCTTAAAATTAAGCGCACGCTGAACACCCCTCCTGAACTGAAGCTCATGAGTTTCTTCGCAAACGCTGCCCTGATGGAGATGCCTTCATGTAATTTTTTTCCCCCCCCTTCAAGTCAAATGCTCGTTGACTTGAGAAACGTTCAGCTCGGGGAGCTTTCAAATTGCTACACCGCAGCAAACCACCACAATTACAACGCGTGGCTTCTCGGTCTCCTGTTGCAGCCAAAGGCAAGGCAACACGAAAGCTGAAACAAGACTTCTTTAGTGTTTCTCATTGTCTCCATCTACCAGGACTTCAAAAGATCTGCTCTGTAGTTCAAAAAAAAAAAACCAAAGTCTTAGATGACGGCAGAGCCATCGTACCCTGAAGCATTTACCTGCAACAGAACAGCCTTAAACGTGCAGTGATCGTAAGTGGAGACAAAAGCCACACCTGACCGGGCCACTTCGTGCTCTCAAGCACACACCTGACTTCACCTGCTTCCACCTCTCCTGCCTCACGAACATTCCACGTGTTACACGCCATGTAGTACGTTTTAAGACTGAAGATTTTTCAAGTATTACTACATGAAGTTGGTGCTGGCTTCAGAGCTCAGCGGTGTTAAATTCTTCTCTCCCTTTCGTCAAAAAAAAAAAAATGTATCTAAAGTAAGAAAAATTAAAACGTTTATATTTCATTAAAAAAGATTTCCCCATTAAACTGTTTTGAACAAAGCAAAGCTGAAACAAAGACGTATTTTGTCTAAAGTATGTAAGATCTTTGCCCTTTATAAAAAGATTAATACAGAAAACAAGTGAAAACAGTATCTGACATACACAGGAGCTATTGAGCTTTTCAGAATTAACGTCGTTGAGATATTTTTGCCCACAGGTTGTCTGAATTCTAGAAAAAGTTATCTTTTACCATGCCTATTCCCTTTCAGTAGACTCTGACTTCCCATTCTCCACAAGGGACTTCTGTCTAGCCTCTCTCTTTTTTTCCTTCTAATTTTCTTTCATTGTAATTTTCATCTTGTTCTGTTTTTGCGATCTTGCTGTTTGTACTCACTATTCTGTCCTCCCCCATACGCTGGTTTAAATATTCCAGTCCCACTGAGATTTTTATTCCAACCTCCTCCCTCACCTTCTTTCATTTCTTAGACTTCTTTTTTTATCCTTTTTTTTTTTTTTCTTCCCCCCTCTTAAAATAATGTTCTGGGAGTTGAGAAACCCAAATGGCTCACGTCACCACTGAGGCATCTCTAAATGGCAAATAAATAAGCCCTTTGAATAGTGACATTCATTCCAAAGAGATGTCAAAACATTATAACGAAGAGCCAGATGAACATGTGTGTGATCTTCATGGCTACCACGGAGTGGACTGTCCTTCTTCCCCACCACAAATTAGGGAAGAAAAATTAATTTGTACCCTTGCAACTTCATGTAGGGGGAGGAGGAGAAATCAAAACTTTTTTTTTTTGGGTCCACTTTTCATCAGAGGATTACCTAAAGGCCAAGCAAAGTTTGTTCCCGGCATTGTAGAAGCACAGCTGTAGTCAGTCCCCAAGCTCGTCGCCTCAAGAAAAGGAACACCAAGCAAAAGCATAGCTTCAAAGCAAAATGAACACAATAACAAACATTCATTTCTTGATGGTTTTTAAGTGAAGGGAAGGATATGGGACATGGAAATCAAGGGAGACCAGACAGGACAAGGGAGAAGAGGGCAAGACAGCCAAATATGAAATGACAGCGATCTTAAAGACCTGCAAAGCAAAGGAGAAGAAGAGTGCTGGCACACGTAGCCCAGTCAGCACAAAACATGGCAATTCAAGGCAAAACTATAGAGAGACCATTTAATTTCAAACCTGAACATGCTCCTACTTTGCCTGGCATATCTGGCCAGCCTTCCCCTACAGCCATATGACAGAAGGAAGCAAGACAATCCACAGGTCTCATTTTCCTCCCTTCCATAGCAGGTGGTTCTGAGGGCCCTGGGTAAAATAGTCTCATCTTGGGTCTAGTTTTTGCTTTTTCTGTCAGAGATCTGCTTCTACAGCTCATCTTCTGACCGAACTCTGAGCAATACTCTGCCCGAAAAAGACTTAGCCATAAGTGACAAGAGCAAAAGCTAAACAATTATTTCCTTAATGCTCTTCTATCCCCTTTCTAGTCTTCATCATTGCGCAATTCTAAGGCCAGTTATACAACATCTCAGGCTGCACAGTCTAGTTCCACCATTCAAGTCTCAGTGTTGGTCTGATTTTGCCACACATCCCCTCCTCAACCTACTATAACCGGTTCATAGCCATGGTTTGGAAGTACGTATGCAGCCTTCAAACAAGGTCAAACCGGTACTCACTGGTTTCCTGCACAGAAATTCTCTAAGTAGGACCCAGCTGAGTGATGATAGTGGAATGACTGCACCAGGATTTCAAAGCTAGTAACACAATTAATTATGTCTCCTCCTAAAATTGAATTGTAGATCTCCTTCAGTGAAGGTATCCACACAAGACATAATGAACATTGATGGAATTTAAAAATATTTGAGGAATTATAACTATTTTTTACCATTTCGCCCACCAAGTTACTGTATTTGAACCAGAAATGTTGATGGCTATTCCTTCTACAATTTGGAAGTTTGTTAGTCGTTTCATTTGCTACAGGGGAAAAGAAACGCCTCTCTGCAGTCTGCCAGAGCCATAAATTACATATGCATGAAGTGTGAAGTGTTGCTTCACGTTTGTTTGTGTCAGTGTGTCTCCATCTTGACTCCACCACTCTTCTACAGTTCCAAACTTTGCTTCTTATAGCAGAAGCTGCTAAAAGTTAGAGGAGGCTGAGTAGTGGCTGAACGAAATATTTTAACTCACAGCTGGTGACTTTTCCTAGGACTTCACCGGGGCTATAAATAAACATACCTAATGCAAGACTCTTAGAAAGGTCTGAAATGCATAAAAATTCAAAGCAACAATATAAAATGCACATTAGAGTGACAATAAGCCTCCTTGTCATTAGAAGTAGGTCCTCGGTCTGCCCTAAGTGAGGAAGGGTCACTTGGAAAGGCAACGTATTCAATTTGACTATAAAATTTCTGTAATGCCTTAACGCACAAACTCCATCGCCTTTACTATAAATACACGGAGGTCACACTTGGGGCTTCCTTCCATCTTGGAAGCAGCTCTAGCGTGGGAGAGGTTGCTGCGGGCAGACCACTGATGGCAAGTTCACTGTTAGAAGTGACAGTGAAATGACAGAAATCCCTTTAAAAAAAAAATTATAACCTTCTAGTTCTAAAGAAGGCATAAAAACAAGGAATTACAGAAAATGATGCAGTATCATTCTGATGTACTTTCCATTCCCTGCTTCTCTACGTTTTCAAAGGAGCAGGAAAGGCCACTACAAATAATGTTTCAAGCGTGACATTGATGTCCAGATTTTAACGACATGTGACTGAGCTGGCATAAGAATAAGATGGTGCTAATCTGTGATTTGAATAAGCATAACTCAACCTCCGTATGTTATTAAATCACCCCGGCTCTGCTCACTCTCTCTTCACTTTCTCAAATATGTGTGGTCACTGCAATAGCTTCAAGATCATGAGCTTACTGCATGGTTTACCTTCACAGAATCACAGAATCTTCATGGTTGGAAGGGACCTCTGAGATCACCGAGTCCAACCACGAAAAAAAGCAAACAAAAAACAAACAAACAAACAACCCCCCCACCCCACCCCCAAAAAAAACCCCCCACAAACAGATACAACCCAATGATCTCGGGCACTAGAGCATGCCCTGAAGTGCCACGTCTACANCATGCCCAGTTCCCTCAGCCTCTCCTCGTAGGACTTCTTCTCCAGACCCCTCACCAGCTTGGTGCCTCTCCTCTGGACACGCTCAATGTCCTCCTTGTATTGAGGGGCCCAGAACTGAACACAGCACTCATTTATAACGTCCAAAAATGAATAACATGGCTTACAACTCTCAGAATATTTATCACTTGGAACTCGAGCCACATCTGCAGCACAGCATTCTTCCAACAGAACAATACCATGTCTGCTCAACGTGTGTGTGTGAAGGCAGCATTACACCCTAAGTCAACTATGCCAACAAAACCCACCATGTGGATACAGCTACGCCAACAGACGCCCGCTTTGCCCAGCCTGTATCACTCAGGGTGGTAGCGCAATTACGTTGTCAGAAAAACTTGAGACAGATATTATTTAAAGTAGATAAGACTTGACGTAGACAGCCAATTTCAACACTGTTAACCTTTAAAAGAAGTAGCTATTTCAATGCTCGGAGTACTTAAGCAAGAAGAGAGGAAAAAACAAATCACATCCTGAAATTTTTCTAACACACTTTTTTTGACAATAAGAGCGACGGAGATGCTGCCCTTCCTCCCAGTACAAGCGAAGTACCTCAAAAATCCAGTTCCAGAAATCAGTTTAGACACAAAGGATTCCCAAAGGAGTACCCAAACAAAGAGACCAGACTTTTTTTGTTTTGGTTTTTTTTTTTAAATTTCAGATCCCAGATTCCGTGCAGTGATATTCTGGACAGTACCTTGTATGTGTAAGACACCTTAGTAACTGGCAGCTGCCACAGCAGCAGCAGCAACTTCTATTTTCAGCATTACCTCAAATGCAAAGGCTTAAAATAACACACATCCAGCTGAAAACAAAGGAAATGTTAATACCTGACACTCTCATAATGCTTTTTACCCATAAAATTCAGAGTATAGAAAAAATTTCTTTTAACTCTGTGAAATCTGAGAAAAATGAAGACATAGAACAATTAATTCAGATCCTGGTTAAAATACTTAATGAAAGACCTAAAAACTGAGCCTGGGCTTTCTCTTTTCCAGTCCTGTATCACTTTGGCTCAGGAAAAAAAAAAACATGGAAATATCATCACAAAAATCTATTTGACCACCATACACACAGAAGCACCACAACTGCCAGGAAATATCTATTCTGAAATACCAGTTTACCCGCAAACAGGAATATTTATCGAGTATAAACAGCCAAAAGCGTACAGTGTGTAGAGGATATTCTTTATAATTAAGCTACTTTTAACATAGTACTCAACTCCACTCTACCCGCTAAGCCAAGCAGATTGTTTTAGACAACACTCAGAAAGATGGAGACGTATCAAAGCTTACCTTCTCGTGATTTTCTATCAGGATTTCAACGACGATGTTCTGAAACTTCAGGTCCATGATGGCTGCTACAGTTTCTTCCTGTGGCCTCATTAAGGTTGGTCCAAATACTACCCCTAGATTTGCCACAGTCATTAGATTCCTCTTGGCATGCTTTGAAACACTTTTTGAAAAGAATTGAAGGAAAAAACAGGAAATAGGTTATGAAAAATTTCCATTACTGTTGGAAACTGCAGTCTACAAACAAAAACATTACATTTCCTTAATTTATGTTTTAGAAGTTTGTTTTGTGCAAAGTTTCTTCAAATAAAGTCTTACCGAATTCTGGAAAACAGAAAAGCCATTCTTCCACTGGCAATTTAAAAACAAAAGCAGTCTCTTACTGAACTTAAATATATAAAACGCACTTAGCCTTGGACCAGGGCAAGTGTGAAACCAACTTAAATTTGCTAACAGATCTCCACTATTCACTTTGCCAGATTTTGCAAAAAGAAAGTATAATGTTCCCTTTCTCACTTCAATCAAACCCTCAACTGCTGGCAGGACTGCTAAAGTAAATACTTATATGGCTTCATTAATGGATTAGATTTCTGCCTTTCCCGCCAAAACACACACAGCACGAGTCAAACCTCTTTTCTGCTTTTGCACGTTTGGCTCTTGGTATTGTGTATGACAGCATGGAGATGGGCTTCAGCTCCAGCCACACTTAACTTAAGGCCCTCTCTAGTTAAACAAAGGTAAGGACAAGAGTTCTGACAAGGTAGGAGAGCAGGTCATAACACTTACTTCGCTAAATGTTTCACCAAAATTTCCAGCATCTCTTTGTTCTTTTCTGGGAGTTTATGGACCAAGAAGTGAACAGCATTAACTCGAGATTCAGGACTCCCACTTTCTATGGGACACAGAAATAAATAATGATGTCAAAAACTAAAAATGAAATAAAATCCACAGAAACACAAAGCTTCTCCCAGCCCCTGCACAGAAACATACCGCACATGCTTTGCTCCACCACTTGTGTACCTCCAAACATAGCAATATCGAACATATGCGCTTTGTTTTCACAAGAAATCTTGTTCTAGAATTATCAACTTATTTGCTTATTTTGTAAACTCATCTTTCAATCCACCTGCAAAAGGATGCCTTTGTTCATCTATTTTTAAAACCTGACAGATGTAGTTATTGTTTTGCTGCGTTGGACTCGTCTGCTTATGAATATACTGCAAGGTGAGGAGCGACATTACTGCGTGCCAGGGAGTGGAACTGTACTGCTTTATATTTTAGCATCATTAACTGATTGTCCTCGTCATTAGAATTCAGTTTTGTTGGTACTATGCAGCTAATGATACTGCATTTATACTCCCTCACACTGGAAACTGCATAAGACAATGTCTGCGGAAGATACGTATGCTCAGAAAATCTAATGACCTCGGACGACGCAGAAAAATAATCATGCAAAAAACCTACCAAGTGAAATTACTACAATAAAGACCCCCGAATAACAACAGCATCCCTCCCTAGTGCAGTACTGATATAAAGCAAAAATAAACAAGGGGCTTCTCATTTTTTTGTGTTGAACTGAATCGTTTTGGCCCCTATAGGTTTCACTAGGACACAGATGAAAACAAGAATCTGTAAAAGATTAAAATAATTCCTCTTCCTATTTCTCAAAGTTGTAATTTTGCGATTCAATACATCTCAGTCATGGTTACAATGAGTGGAGTGGAAGCATTTCTCTTGTATATAATAATACCTAGTACAAGGTATATAAAATTTAGAACCTACTCTGAATGCAAGAAGTTTTGACACCGGGACAACGCATCAGGTCCTATTTTACTTTAAGGCAACCGTGTCTGTTAAAAGTATTTCATATAAAATGCCACCATATTTCTTCAGTGCATACTGCTACAGATTTTTCTTTTCTTTTTTTTTCCTCTTTACATATCGCTACAGATTTCAGGGTTGTTTTTTTATTCTTTTGCAGTGAACACCCCTGCACAGATTGCAAGAAGAAAGGCTAACAAAATGCAAAACGTTTAGCTTCTAGTCAGCTAATCAAAATTCAGAAAGCCAGAAAAACATAAGCCTTCTTTAAAGCAAGACTATTTTATATACATGTGAAATCACAAACTCTAATTAAAGAATAGCTAACCAACTTAATCCCAAGATACAATCAAGGCTTATATAGTTTCAATCTATACTGATATGTATAAAGAAAAGGAAACTGAAAGGAGAACCCTTCAATTTTGGCCTTTTCCTCCCACCCCCCCATAGTTGCAGAGGAAAGGGTATTCCTGACTATTCCCGGTGTTGTTGTTTTTTTATAGCCAACATCGGAAACAACACTGACTACCTATTTTTAAGCGTACCGTAACTCAGATCTGCAACATTGATTAGATTTCCCTCCCCACTACATAAAATCAAAGCCTCTACAAAATTGTTTACGGCTTACGAACACCGTACTGTTTAAAACAGGTAACTTCAACTGAATTCCTTTATTGGAAGAGACTATAAAAATAGAGAAAAGGAAAATAAAGTGAGAAGCTTCTGGCAAAACTTCATAGGTCAAGAAATTATTTTAACACTTTCCAGTACAAACGGGCAGACGCACCATCTAGGTAAGTATGCTGAATTTTGTTGAAGCACTTGGCCTCTAGGATGTGCTTTGGCAATTCATTTCATCGGCTAATTCTCATTTTGAATTAAGGACCACAAGTGAACACAATCTGCAGTCCTGGAAAGTCATAACAGCAATCCGAAGAAGATAAAGCAATCGTCTCAAAGTTTATTTTAATTTTGCTTTCCACAGTTTGCCAGAAGTGCTACAGGCTGGAAAGAAAAATCAGCTAAATATCTGTTTGATACTTTGCCAAAAAATTTTCTTACACAGTTTCCCTCCACCCTCTTCCAAAAAAAATTCCATGTACATTAGATAACATACAGCTGAACTACAAATGCTGTTGTGTCTTCTCCAAGTCTGTATTTGAACTGCCATAGCGTAAAATCTGGCCTGCTCTTTCCTTTTTTCTACTAATATATGAGGAACATTCAAGCCAGCCTGGATGCGGAAAACAAGGGTCAGGCAGCTGTGCCTGATTGAAATGAGCCCAAATTAGTGTATTTTCTTTTACTAAGCTTTGTAGTCTTTATAAATGGAAGAAAAAAAAAAATTAAGTAGATGTTTATCATTATATAATTAAGACAATAGGAATGAAAGTTCACAATGCCTATCCAAAAGTTTTTCCAATAAAAAAATGCGTTTTGTTAAATCTGTCACAAGCTTATCTCTCAATAGATGTGTCATCTGTAACACAGACTAGAACGGAACGCTGGTTAAAACCTACATATTTTTATGTATGGTTTATACCTTATTTCTATTTATTATTTCTTATTCCTATATTTTTACTAGGTTGAAGAATTTTTCTGAAATTGCATTTGCAGCGTGCTCCTAAGGCCACCACAGTATTATAAGAAAAGATTTCTATTGGAACTACAGTCATTATATTTACTGGCAGGAACGATGAATTCTCCATGCAACTCATATGTCATCAGTGGCTCTGGAAGGCTTCTGTAAAACAAGGATGACGTAATAAATTTAGCTATACTCTTTTCTATCTGTGTTTACTCTCAGCAAGAAACCTTTTCAACATTAGTATAATTCAACAGTAGTATAATCCTCACACTAGAGGCAATCATCGTTACGGCGGTCCTTGAATTCAGTGATTTCCAGCACGAATTGACAAGTCAGTATTATCAGGAAAATAAGACTAAATACATTTATTGACCTTCCAGGAGCTGAAGTGATGCCTCCAGTCCATCATAAGGCACCTCCTCAAATTACAACACTGGGACCGTTACTCAGATGAAGATGGCATACGTATACTGTGTCATTAATTCTCTATTAGGGTTTTTAAAATACAAAGAATCACAAGTCAATGTCTTACTGGGAAGAAGAAAAAAGGTCCTAAACCAGTAAATTTGCTCAACAGCAGCCATCCCCAAATCAAAAGTCTCAAGCATTTCAAAAGGAAAAATCTAAATTGAAAACCTTAGTCATCAATGAAAAATGTACTGAATAATGGAAATCAGAGTTAAGACCTTCATTTATTAAGTTGACTTTACTGATGCCTATGAAATACTGGAGTAAACACTCAGATGGCAAATACTGTAGGTAGAATATATTTCATTTCATCATGTGCACTTTTTTTTCTTTCTGACTTTTTTTAATTCTTTCCTAGGCTCTGTAAAAAAGACTTTTATCTTGATAATAATTCTTCAGTATTCTTTCATAGTGGTTGCAGCAATACTTCATTTAACAAAAACAGCAGACTAAAAATGCTGTATTTGTATTACACTACGAGAGACACAAAGAAGTTCTATGGTCTATGTTCTTAGGCAATTCACTAAAACATCTTGATCAGGAATTGGCCAAGCCATTTGAACAGAGAACACATTTAAAATTCTTACTTTTAACGCTCAAAATATTGTTACTATTGCACCTAGAACATCACAGCAAGGGCCAGAAGAGAAAAAGGAAAATATTAAAAAATTCATAACCCTTTCCCCTTTCATTCTACCACATTAAAACAACCAAAAGGCAAAAAACTCTTTTAACAATCTTAGCAGATTTTCAGTAACGACTCTCAGTGCGTTTACTAACAATTCAGGTTTCTGTACCATCAGTGAAATGCTGGTTTACCTAACACAGAAACGTTTGGGGACTTGTCTCATAGGAACATGAGTATTAGCGCTGCTAAATTATTTTGCTTCCGCCAAGACAAGTAACAAACATGTTATTTGCACAATGTAGAACCTGTATTCTATTCAAAATATTCAAAATACAGGAAAAGGAAGTAATGTAGCTTAATACACTGCATAGGAGAATTAGAATACAGAATTCATAGCCTAGAAAATAAACAAATGAAAGAGAGAGGCTTACCGCAGATATTGCTTCATCGCACTAGTAATTGTCTTCACTTCCCAATCTACAGAGTTTTCCAGGTCAACTTCGTTGCAGGTTTTTGCATCTAGAAAATAACCAGAAAGAAAAGAAGGACATTAAAAAAAGGGAATTCTACATCAGTATGCCCTACACGAATGGCAATTGAATTTTATCATTATGTATTTGCTAACATGAAAGTAGAAGAAATATGTCCTTCTTACTATTAGTTTATACTAAGACTTAATACGCAAACCTCTTTATAAATTCTATTTCCATATTTTAAGAAGTATTTACTGATTTTTTTTTCTTTAATGAAGGATTAAAAAAAAAAATAATCACTTTCATGTAAAAAGATCTCTATAGCAATTGATATTTTCACATTCTTTAATTAAACAGAAAGATGCACACAAACACAGGAAGATGTACAAAAACAGTTTAGAAGAAAGAGCCACTAAGCATACCTTATCTTTTCCTATTTTATATAAAATGCAAGTACACATTTTTGAATTCTTTCCATAGACATTCTTGTAAACTGTTATTTTGGACTGCTGATCAAAATAGCTAAAGTGCTGTATGACCCTCCTTATTGTGTGAAAACCTTCAAAAGTTGCTTCGCTTCAAATGTAGAAAAAAAGGATTCTTCTCTATCAGTGAGGTTCCTCTACAAGATGGCCTGAACGTTTCCCTTCCCTGATGAGCTTTAGCCAAAGGGAAAAAAAATACTTGCTTGCTTGGCCGTTTGTCAGGCTCACAGATCTCCTCCCATCTTTTCCCAGGTGAGCTGGGAGAGTCTTGTACCACGACAGATCAAACTGACCTGTCCCAAGTCTGAACCACTCACCAGGTGAAAGGTATAGAAGACCATAAAAAACAACACAGCACACCAGAATGTTGTGCCATCAAAAAAAAAACCAACCCCTTTGGGCCTCAAACCAGGAAGCGATAGCTAATTAACAGGAGATGATCAAGTGTACATGGCCAAAGGAGCCCAATTTGGTACCTTCAAATGCTCCAGCTTCTGTTATTATTACTGCTACACGTTTCCATCAGTCCCTACAGTGAACTACGGCGGTAGCTGACACAGATTACGTGTTGACCAGTTCATACCGTTCAGGATTCATTTGTTACTTTGCTTGTCAGACAAACGACAGACACATTTAAAAAATCAAATTAGGATCCCTGATTAAAGGTGCAGTCCTTTTACGGGGACAAAATAATTCTGTTCTAAAGGCTGTGCCAAGCAATTATTTCTGTAACTGAATATTCTCCCTCATTATATCAATTATTTAAATCTCATTTTAAAATACAAGTCAGATAACATTTTCTCCCAAATTGTTACAAGCCAACCACCACCAAAAAAACCTCAAGATTGTCTCAGGAAAAAGTTTCTTTTTTCCTCTTTTTAGCATGCTAATTGTTTCTGTGTTCAAATTCTCTTTTTTGAGAAGAAAACCCTTCTGCTGAATTCATTAAATAAAAACTGCCATCGCATTAGAAACTAGTGAAATCTAAGGGGATTTTCTTACTAAACCACTATGTAATATCCAGTTTTTAAATAACTCCTTCATGATCATCAACCTGGTTTACAGTCAAAGGATGCGCTCAGTTATGTGAAATTTGTTGATGAATTTGGGGAGGAAAATAACAAGCACCTGAATCTCAAGGCAAGCCTCTTAAAATAACAAAAATAGAAGGTATTGCTGAAATATTTCATTATCTCTTGGGGGAAAAAACAAAACAAAACCAAAAAAAACCCGCAAAAACCCTGGCCCTTCTACCAACCCCAAACAACCCCTAGTCTGGCTGTAGAAACCATCAAGACTTAATGACATTTTTTTCACTTCTGGTTTGACATTACATAGCTCTACCCCACCCCCCCACATGCCATTTTTGACTGTTCCCACACCATTTTTCCCCTCTGCTTCACATCCCAGGCCATTACACGAACTGGAACTTCAACTGGGTTTTTCAACAAATGACTCTACAAGTTTTCATGCTGCTGGTTCACGCAGCAGCCGCCGTGCACCGGATGGCAACTTTACGCATATAAAAATAACCGTGCACATTTATGGAACAGCTTTTGACAGATCAGCTCTAAATTTTATGCAAATCTTTCTGACAATAACGGAGCTAGAGTTTACAAAAACAGTCCAGTTCACTAAACTAGGTTAGGAGGAGACTCCCTCTGCTTTCATATGCGATATGCCCACGGTGGGAGTATGCTCATACTGTCATTTACTGTATATAAAATAATAAGGAATTCAACGCCATTGTTTTAAAAGCTGCTGGTTTCGAGAAGGCAGTGGTACCTGAAAGTTTTCTTCTACAATATGCGATGTCTGGCATTTTTCACACCAGGCAGCGCCAGAAAGCAAAACTGAACTCATCAGTAGAAGCTTCCAGTCCTTAGTCGCCGCTTCACCGTGAGCCAGGGTCTGCGGGAAAGCTGACCCATATAGCAGTTTGCTCAAAACCTACGTAGGCAGCTTGTATGAAATAAGCCACGTCAGATCTATTACGTGGATCGCAGATGAAACGGGAATTGGTCCTTGGCGCCTTTCAGGAACTGAGCCTCCTGACAGCTGACAACGCGCTCTGCGCTGCTTATAGCAGATTCCCCACAGCATTGGACAGCCTAACTCTGTATCCCCGTTTACAAGGAGATATCAGATTAATTTCACATTTTCGCTTGAAATATAATGAGCGTTTTCCTTAGCAAATGCCTCACTTAAATTTAGGCAAGATGAATGCTGCAAAATTGGTCACCATAGCACAGTGCTAGTTACAAGTCACTTCAAGGACTAAGTTAATTGCAAAATTAACTTTTTTCTTTTTCTTTTTTTTTTTTTTTTTTAAGATCTTTATATTTAATTGCTGACCCTCGTTTTACAGAAGACTTAGTTTCACTAGATTTTTACACGAAAGATGTAAATCTGTACATTCATAGTGTTAGAAAAGCATATCTTGGTCTTCTCATACTCTCTTGACTCTCAATGCACTTTCCCCAATTTTATAGAAAATATTCTGAAAAAGATACAAAACTGCACGCTATTACGTCCCTGGGTACCATTTGGAAGACTTTCTTTTTGCACTCTGGGCCTTTCAGACTGTGAATCTCACCGTCAATGAGAGGTAGCTTAAAATACTTTGAAATCTTATCAAACATTTTAAAATACAGAAAGTTAATATGAGGTTTCTATGATTCTGAAAAGATCTTTCATATAAAAGGGTATCTAAGAGTATACCCAGAGACAAAGGATTAAAGATTAATCAGTCATTTTAAATTCTCTGTACCGCTGTATATCAAAAAGAAGCCCTCTTTATTCTTCTCTGAGGACAGACAGATGAAGAGCACAGATAGGATCGCTTTCAACAAATCATGAGAAAAAGAGCACCTGCTTGCACCCGAACTTTTTTCTGTTCAGTATTTTGCCTCGTCTTGATAACACTGTATTCTTCCTACTTCAAATAAATACACGAATCTCGGGAATGACAAAAAAAAAAAAAGTTTCTAATTTTAAAAAAGTAACTAAAAGCAGATGCTGGAATCCCCAGTAAACTCTTCCAGCTGCTACTGAACCACTGGCAACTTGAGTCTATTTAATTTGGATACCGCTAATGGCAAAGAGGAAAATTTGCCTGCCAGACCTGCACGCCCAAGCTAAGCCAGTAAGTACAAAACTGAAAAACATCTTATGGTACCGAACGCATTTAATCGAGACTCTCTTGAGTGACAACATGTCATTCTTCCTATGATCAACGGCTAAAGATGGTTATTGTTTATTGAGGCTAACTCCAACACAGATAAACAACCATCAGAATCTGTTATGGAGCAGTCATTTTTATTAATCTCGGTTCTTATTTCCAGAAAGATTCTTTTGCTACAATACTTTAAAGACACAGGCAGGTTTATGTGCACTAATGGAGAACTTCAGGGTGCTGTTAATATTGATTAAAGCAAGATATAATAAATTAATATTTAGCAAGGTCACTATGACAGATTGATATGACATGCAGGTCCTCAAGCCTGATGTCTTATCATTTCTGAAGAGACAGCCTGTTTGAAAAAATAAAGGAAGGAAAAGAAAAAGTCTTACAGGTGGCACTGAACTGACAGCAGCATATAATATAAAAGCGCTTTGTCATTCACATAATGTCTGGGGTAATGAAATGAATTCACTTTCTGGCTTCCTCCAGTTTGCAGTGCCAAAGAACACTGTGTTATCAGCACAGATGGAGCATGCATGGTTCTGGAGAAGAGCCTGGTGCAAACTGCAAACAAGCTTCTTTGCATACCAATGAATCCCTGAGAATCAGACCTTTGCTGTCAAGTGACAGGTTTGGAAGCTCTATAAAAATGAACTAATCCCAGTGGTCTTGTCTGACTGCGTGTACTGTCAGCGCTCAGGACAAGAAGCTGGGAAACACGACACATCTTGCAGTCATGGCTACTACTTTGGTGAGAGATACCGGGCAGACAAGAGATTTCATTCAGGTGCCAATACCTCTTTTTATTTTTCCCTAGGGACAGCAGAATGGCAAGAGAACTACAGTCACCTGGATTAAAGACGCATCAAAATTTTCAGAAAGAAAAGGTGGTGGTGGGAGGGGGGGGAGCTTCTGATTTAGGTTTTATGAATCAAAAAAATCTTAAAAGCTACACATGGCTAACTAGGTATAAGAGAGACTAAGATGTTACCCACATATAAGAGCTATACTACTAAGTTTATAAAAACAAATCCTTTCGCCATCTGTCTCTCGCCTTGGCACATAGTTATTATTAATACGTATATCATATTCCTCCTCTTAAACCAAAGAGCTCTTTGCCAGCAGGCTTAAACCAAATGTCTTCTTTTGCACAGTGATTAACTGAAGACGGGCGTGTACACCTGTACGTCTTAGATATGGGAGAAGAAAGGTGGAAACTTTGAACAATGAAGCGATAAGTTTCAAACTTTCTTGACTTTGTATTCTGAATTTTCTGATCAGACCCTTCAAATTTAGGCTGCTTTAATCCCACTTACATCAACCTCGCCCAAAGCCTGGGATTTGCTCCTACAAGCCCCATAGCAGTTTAGTCTTAGTTTATTCCTACCGACTAATCTTTGTCTTGCTAAACCAGGGGAACTTACAATGATACGGGGATTATTTACGTGGACTAAAGCAAACTGGATTTGGCCCATAAAAAGAACAACTACAGGCAGATACCTTTAAAACTAAATACTGGCAGTAACACAACATGAAATAAAACAGTGAAAAAATGATTGTAAAATAGAGGCATACCCATCAACAAACTCAGAAGTCTCTGGACCTTTGAACTCACCCCCACAACTCTGTAAAGTCCTTGGTCATTTATACCTATTACGCAAAAGGAGAGAAAAAAAAAAAGGTCAGAAGATCAACCACAGTCAAATTTAGCATTAAAGCTTTTCCCCGGGCAACAAATTGTCCTCAAAGACATAAACACTACATAGTATTAACACAGCCATGTGAACAACACTCTAAATGAATTAGTGCAAGAATCCTTTTGTTTTTCTATGTTTTTAAGGTAAGTTTGTGTTATGTTTTGATAAAGATTTCGTGTACCTCAATTCCACTTCAGAAACTGGGAGTAGAAGCACAAAAAGACA
>VXAK01021022.1:261785-287040 GCA_013399435.1 Arenaria interpres
AAAAAAATCACTAGCTGTTTTCAGGTATTTCTTTTTAAATCAGCACCCACATTCTAATAACGCAAGAACTGAACCAACAGATGCTAAATTAAGATTTCTTTAATAAACGTAATTTTGCTTTTTTCCAAATATGTGGCTGACGAAAAGAGTTCGGATAAAATCAAGAAAAACTTGAGCCTATTCCCAGTCCTCAAAACCAATGTTTTTTCAAGTTTGTAAACGCTTTTCATGTAACACACGAGGCCCCAGTCCAACCCACTGCGGTCCACATACTAGTTTTGTCTAGAGGCTCCATCACAGGTTACTGAAATCGGTACTTCTGGTTCTCTTTGGGATGAATAGAATAGCCACCACCAGTATAATATTTTCAGTTCCCTACTCTCATTTCATGTGGACACTGGACCACTTTCTTCTCATTCCTCAGTGCCCTTCCATTCTCACATTCACTTCTCAACCTCTCTTCTTCTCCTGCTTTTGCATTCCTTCACCATACCCAGTTTTATCCCCAGGGAAGTAAAACTACGAATTTAAATTGAAGGAAAATCGGAGAGAGAGAAGGGACAGGGAAGGAAAAGGGCAAAATAAAGCATGTCTTTCTCTGCGCATTGTTTCAGAGCCCATATAGTGGGAGGTAAAACATTACAGTCCTGAAGCTGATGCAGATGTTTGAGGCCACATAATAAGCAGCCGTCTACAAACACCACCATACTCTACCTCTACATTCACGTTGGCCTGGAAGAGGAGAAATGCCACAAAATACCTGTGCTTCTGCTCCAAGGAAATCTTTTCAAGTAACAGATTATGTGGTATTCTTATTCAAAATATCCTTCAACAAAGGAAGGCTTGTGGAGAATTCCCAGTTTCAATGCCAAGCCGTTCCAACCCAGAGAAGGCAAATTAAAACCAGTCATACGAGAACAAGTTTCTTCCCAAATAAATATTAGATGAAGTATGTAAAAATCATCAGCCTTTTAATGAATTGCTGTCAGACACAACCATAATACACAGCAATAATTCTCAATATGGTGGAGAGAAATTTGCATCTTCTACCTCCTCCTCCTGCCTAGCCTTGCTCCATCCTTTCCTTCTTCTCCCACCCCCCTTCCTCTTCCTCACACAGCCTGAAGCCTTCTCAGCCATCCCAGATCTTTGAGAGCCTGCTGAACTCCTCCCTATTAGAAGGAAGCGGGAAACTGATGGCCCATGGCAACCTTTCTCTTGGCTGCTCCACCTGGGCAAAACTGGCTCTTTTTCTTTCCCCCAGGATGCAGGGGGATGTCATGAAGCTAGATGTCATGATCAGAGCTGGCTCAAATTAAGAGAATAAGCCAGATCTCCATAATGTCATCAAAACCCACAACTCGCTCACAGTTTAGCTGCATGCAAACAAAAGAACCACAGAAGTTACGTGGCCGCAGTACTATTCTTCCCAAAATAAGAAGTTATCAACCCAACCAAGAAAGTTTTCCAATGATCTGCAGAAGAACAGTGTGACGGCATGCTATACGCCATTTAAAGACTGCCAACAATAATAATAATTAAAAAAAAGACCTAGTCCTTGATTCACTCCACACAAGGATGCGCAAGGAATCTGCCCTGAGAGCAGCAACTATTTACTTCCAATTTCTCAGAGGTGGCCATGAAAACTCTGGTACAAAACTAACACTGAGCTTCTTAATGCTACGGCTAAATGCATCACACTGTTTTTATACAATGTCCTCCACTACTTTGAGTGCCACAGAAGAAGCCCTCTGCATCACATGCAGGAAGCTGAAATACTGAAGAAATACTGTCAACAATCAAATAGAGCTCAGTCTTCGCTTGTCTCAGAAGTTGATTAGTGACTTCCTCTGCTTTTAACGTTAAAACTAGGGGGAACCAAACCGGGCTGACCCCAAACATACATTTACAGGCTTAAAAATAATTAAGGTAAAACCACAGGAACTACTGCTCGATATTAAAACAGGAGTGATACGTAAAAGTCTCTGAAGTTACAACAGTATTGAAACTAAGGCAATAATCATGAGTCTGTGACAGCGATTTCCAGATAATTGATCAGTTTCAAATTCATCAACCTAAAAAAAGCACAGCTAATTGCTAGCAGACAGCAAGAAGCGCAAAGAGAACTTCGTATTTCAACGCAGGTTTAAATGATACCTTCAAACAATACCTTTAAACCACGTTTTATTTCAAGTACACAAACCTGGCTTGAAACAGTACCGTTTCTGATTTAATCTGTGCGTTTCAGGTCTTCAGCAGATCCAAGACGGATAACGCTTGGCATTTACAGAACACAATTGACAAGATGACTCACGGCAAGGAATAGCTCACCCCGAAAACGTTGAAGGGTTCAGACGCTGTGTCTGCCGGCTCAACCAGTCACTACTGGCAACTTTTGAGCGGTAAAGCCCTGCAGCATCATTCCCTTCAGATTTACATTTTCTCAAGATGTTTGGCCGTCTGCTAGCGGCATTTGGCACAGGTACACAATTTGTGAAACACACTTCGGAAAATAAGGTATTGGAATTAAAATAGTCATTTAGACTACTGTATGCAAGGTTATGTGGGCAAGTTTAGTTTGTGGCTGCCGTGGTGCATGGGCTTCACACAGACTAGTAATGTAGCTGAAAATACAACTTTTTATATCAAACTGCATAATACAGAAAGAGTCATACAAGTGACACTCTAAATTCAAGGTAAAGCCAGATTTTTTTTTGGTATGTGAAAAGGTTTTCTACTTTTCCTCACCATCTTCTTTCTCCCTCAGGAGCAGGCAGACCGGACAGACAGCTCGATGCTGCCATCTCTCTCTGCAGCTCAGATTAGCAGCTCCAGGAGTTTTAAAATCAAGACAAACACTGCTCCTGCAAACACTTACCCACCACATCCTCCCACAAGGTACAACCAACCACTGGCACACAAAAAACACGCACGGAGCCTTCACTGCCGGAGCAAACAGCTCTGATGTTCCCATAAACTTTTACCCCATTGTATTATTCTTAGTACAGAATTCTAAATAAAATACTTCTAACAGAATCCCAAAATTGT
This sequence comes from Arenaria interpres, assembly GCA_013399435.1. Taxonomy (NCBI): domain Eukaryota; kingdom Metazoa; phylum Chordata; class Aves; order Charadriiformes; family Scolopacidae; genus Arenaria; species Arenaria interpres. The sequence continues at coordinate 264,834 of VXAK01021022.1, forward strand.
GCTCTCAGACACAAAACACGGGGGCACATCCAACCAGCATGGTGCTCAGTATATGAGAGACAGGCTACATATCTCGATGCCTCAGTGTCTCCTACCAGGAGACAATGCCGAACCAGAAGCCGACCCGCATTTTAATCGAGACACTGCCTTTGATTCTTCTATTCATTCAGAGCAAATAATTTCCTTTTTGGCTTTATAAAAGGGAACGTAACTGAGAAAAAAAAATTATCCAGCCATTGACAAGTTTATGTTCAATATCTCTGTTATGCTCTTCTCTCTCTGAATACCAGACTTTTTCTGCTATGACATGACAAGACTATTCTCAGTTTCCACCCACACTAGACTGTCCTCTCTTTCCACCCACGCCAACCTCACACCCATTATGATTAAAAGAGATAAAAACATGGCACACAAGCGCAGTCTCTGAAGAGGCATCTGTCCTGTTTTCTTCTGCCGAGCAGAACTCGCCTTTGATGTGCTATCATTAAAGTAAAATAATCAAGTAAAAATTGTTTTATGCACAAGTATACATACAAAATCTGCAGCCTGAAAGATGGATTTTCTCCATCAAGCAATTATTTGGCCCAACCCCTTCTGAAGCAAACAACCGAACGCTCTCCTGGCCCTCTGTTTCTTTAGCTCAGCAGACATCAGCAGAAGGTCCTGCAGCTTCTGCAGAAAACAGAAAGCGATGCTTTAGAAATGCTTCGGTCTGTCTCATGGATGAAGTCAGGATTTTCTTTGTTAAGCTTTTTTTTTTTTTTTTAAAATGCAGTTGATGTTAAGTTCAGAATCGGTAAACGAGGAATCAGCAACAACTGCTTGATATGCAATGGATGAAACAAGTTCATTGAAACGGAGCTGGGTGGCTTGCTGAGTTCCTGAAGGTAGTACCTCACCTAAACCCATTCTTGAAACCCTGGGAAAATAAATATTTATTGAATAACGGTTTGGTTTTTTTTCCTCTTAAGTACTTCCCGAAGCAAAATGAATAGATAAAAGTCATTTTCCTTGGTAGTAATTACCACAAAGCACTTTATTGACTGCAGGTCTTACAAAGGCTGCGTACAAGGGACAGCGAAGCTGCAAGATCTCCAAAAACAGGACACAGTGCAGCTAAATTTGGTAACTTCAATTCTCTACCAAGTATGTTTCAGGGCAGATCCCACTACAGGGACACACACTTCTGTCCCATGCAAGCTTACCGACTGTCTCAAATAATATTAGGTGGGGTTACACAAACATTTTGCACCTTCTTACATGCCCCTAAATCAAGGCATAAAGACAGAGTGGACACGAACCGCCCCTCAGTTTAACCCATCCACCCACAGCCACGAGAAGAAACCAAATATCTAACCCATTTTTCCAAATTGCTACTTCATGAAGAAAGCGATCACATTTTTCCCACAGTTACGGTATCAAAGAGAAAAAAAAAAAGACCACTTGAAGAAAAGTATTTGAACACACCTACAAATAATAAACCAAAATACAGTGAACTCCACACTGCTTACGGTAAGCATGATTGATAAGGTATTGTAAGGTAGAATCATAGAATCATCTAGGTTGGAAGGGACCTTCAAGATCATCGAGTCCAAGCATTAACATCACACTGCCAAAACCACCACTAAATCATGTCCCTGAGCACCACATCTACCTGTCTTTTAAATACCTCCAGGGATGGTGACTCAACAACCTCCCTGGGCAGCCTGNGTGGTGCTGGTGGCCTTCTTGGCCACCTGGGCACACTGCTGGCTCCTGTTCAGCCGGCTGTCCACCAACACCCCCAGGGTCTTTTCTGCCAGGCAGCTCCAGCCACTCTGCCCCCAGCCTGTAGCGCTGCAGGGGGTTGGTGTGACCCAAGGGCAGGACCCGGCACTTGGCCTTGCTGAACCTCATCCCATTGGCCTCAGCCCATCCATCCAGCCCGTCCAGACCCCTCTGTAGAGGCTTCCTACCATCAAGCAAGTTGACATTTCTGCCCAACTTGGTGTTGCCTGCAAACTTATTGAGGCATGCACTCAATCCCCTTGTCCAGGTCGTTGATAACAGTATTAAACAGAACTGGCCTCAATACTGAGATACTGAGCCCTGGGGAACACCACTCATGACCACCCGCCAACTGGATTTCACTCCATTCGCCACAACACTTTGTGCCCAGGCCTCCAGCCAGTTTTTTACCCAGCAAAGAGTACACCCACCAAAGGCCATGAGCAGCCAGTTTCTCCAAGAGAATGCTGTGGGAAACAGTGTCAAAGGCTTTACTAAGGACCAGGTCCTAGGCAATCAGCTACTGTGCTATAGACCAAAACCAGCCTTTCGTTACATCATCACCCATTGCCCTTTTCATAAAATCTGCCTCATCCTGTGCAAAGAGAAGATCCAGACTATATCCAAGCAGGGTTTTGCAGCGAAGGCATCTTATCTGTAGGACGCCAGCTTTATCTGCAGTGTTTCCCAGCTGAAATACTCAGATCGTAAACGCCAGTAACTGAAATTTCAAAGTGATGAGACAGGCAAACCTTATTTAAAAAATATTCAAAAGAACAGAATGAATAAAAATAACACCAGATAGAATATGATCTAATCTGGAATAACATATTTAATGCATCAGACAGGACTGATACAAGAGAAAAAGGATTTCAGATACTTCTTAGTTTAAATGTTAAACTCTTAGTATCACAAATGCTGCTCAGTCTTACTAATGATATTGTACACTAAGTGAATATATGGAAGTTACAGGAATTGCCTAAAAGACACAGGTTGGTTTTTTTTCTCAGCTGCAGCACACAAACATTGGCTTCCTTTGTCACAAAAGAGGCAATTACCCTCTTTTGAACGCTTCTTGAAAACACATTTCTTGAGGGAAAGCCATAAATAAAAGGCTGGGACTGCACAGAAGGAAGCTCCTGCTCTGGTCAGTGTTTTCAGTGAAATATCTACCAGGTTAAGTCTTTCCCAGGGATCTACAAGAGACTAGATCACTTGGGCTGACTTTGAAGAGCAGACCAGCTGCTCCACCACCTCCACATGCAGGTTGGGTTGATCATTACCTCGTGTTTCAACAGCACTGATGCACTTTTTGATGACGGTGAACCCTATCTTATCCAATTGTGCACCTAGAAGGAAAAAAAAACAACAAACACAGTTTGAAAAGTTTTAAAGCACCGTTGCAATTATGTCTTTCACTGAAAGATAAGGCTGGACTTAATCACACAGCTAGTACTTCTCAGGGAAAACTAAATACTCTGGAAAAGGAATGTTTTACCACTTTTTCTAGAGAAATTCCCTTTTCTTCCTTCACAACCCTGCCTAGCCGAAGTAAAGGCTCATTCTGGTGGTAGTGGCTTCACTGAATCTGTTCACAGCAGCAGCCTTTGAAGAATGGGATCTCTGATTAGGTGCATATGTTGGCAGATGCAAAATGGAGCTTAACAATACTAACTGCAGCATCGACAACATCTGAGAGAGTTAACCAAATGGGACAAGGAAGTACTTATGATGAAAAACCATAATCATAAACAGCAGGGCTTTTACTGAGTCCTACCCTAAGCCAAAGAAATTCCCACACTAAAGATACAGGACACATGTATATCATTTCACAGCAGTTAATGATCTGACTATATAAAAGCAGATGCATTAACGGGACAACAGCTGAGATCCAGCATTCCTTTGTTGTTCCTATCTTACTCTTTTTCTTCACATCAAAACTTCATTTAAAAGCCTATACTGCAAAACTGCCCTTCCCCCAAACATCTGGCCTTCTTGCTCTCAGGGACCTGATCTTGCACCAAGAAAATAAAAATCTGTGGAAAAACTTCTATTAATAACACCAAGATCCAGCTTTAACTGAAAAAAAAAAAAAAAAAAAAGCAAGCATAAATTGCCTGATAATCCAAGAAGGATAACTGTTTTCGCTCATATACTTTGCTAACAGAAGAAACTAATGTTGTTTAAAGAAAGACATCTCTTCTACTTCCACATTATGGTTTACATTTTAAATACATGCATTCAAGGTTTTTTGCTGACCTATATGTTCAGCTGTGATTGCTTTTAAAACGATACTTATGCATTCCAACAGATGTGTACACACAATCTGAATTAAGAAATTATTATGCATTTACATCCAAATTAACCTTTTTTTGGAGTCAACTCAAGCACAAAGTAAATTGGCAAAACCAGACCATTTCTCTAGCTTATGCCCAGTCCTACAATTCTTACATATGTACTAAACCACATTACTACAAAACCCCATTAATTACAAGATCCACAAAAGTATATTTGTGGAACTCAAGAATAAAAATAAAATATTTCATTATGGATCCATAGGAAAAAAATTACCTTTGCCTTTCTCAATTGTAAAATGTTAACAAAAATCAGCTTTAGTAGTAATTCAAATACTTACTTCCCTCTCGTTTTGCATCTGCTCTATTCAAATTGATGAACAGCTAACACAAAGAGAGTAAAAAGACATAAATTATTTTAAAGAATTTTATGAAACCATAAGCAAGACACCCCCAATCCTAATGCCCAGTAGGTACAAATACAGCTGTTTACAGCTAGAACATATCACCTCAACTACAACAGCTCTAACAGCAGGATGAGAGCTCCATGCCTCCTCAGAAAGCAGATAATTGCACTTTCTAAGAGTGAATTTTTTTAAAAAATTCTCAGCAAATACAGTTCCTTGGGGAGCAGAACAATGTCAGTTATAGCCACTGAAATTAACTGTGATTTATGTGCTCCATGTTCCTACGTTTCTCTGCAGGTTCATTTCCCCACAGTTCAAGTTCACTCAAACCACTGTGAACTGCTTTGATGAATCTTGGGAATTATGTCCCTGCTCTGCATTCCCAGAAGTTGTAAGCTTATTGGAAAAGTCCAGCTCAGACAATGTGTGATGGTAATCAACACCTCTGCAGATGAAAGAAGATTTTTTACAACAATGACGTCACTAAAACCTACTGCTAAAATCCCCAGCAGCCAACTACTGGGGACAGACACATGACTGTGTCATTGACCAGAAAACCCCGTTATTTTTGGCCCATAAAACCAAGACCAACATAATATTTGCGATTGTAAGAATAATCTGCAGTGTGTTTCAATTCTGCTGTTCACACCCGTTTCCTGATGTGAACCAGAAATTAAGCAAATCCGAGTACAACCTTGTTCCCATTGACATGGATTTTTTTTTATCTAGTTTTAAAATAATAATACCACCACCACCACCTTGTATCTAACTCACACAAGTCCTCCCACTGGAATGCAGTATGTCAGCATAAGGCTAAGCGGACAAGCTTATACTAGACATTTTCTAGAATACCAGTATCATCATTGTGATGGGAAACCACTTATAAAAATCGATTGCTGTCTTACAACGAAAAATACCTCATATCAGCAGTAACAGTTATCTACGCTGAGCTTCAGCAATTCACTCTCCTGAGTTTTATATCGCTTTTATTCTTTCTTCGCTAAATATATCGTTTTGCAAACTACATAATCCCAGTTTGTTGAAGTATAAATGGGATCAGGAAGCAGGGGGCAATGAACATTTAAAGAAAACCAAAAAAAAGTCACTTACAGCTTCTTTTCCATCCAAGGCTTCCATCCACAGCTTCCTGTCCTCCTCAGAAAACGCCTGCATGGTCACAGGAACCCCAGGCCTGCAAAAGTACCGACCACACAGAGTAACTGCATTCACCAGCAACTTAAAAACCGCCTTGTCAAATTCTACTTCCAACTGCAAGCAAAAGCTCATTGCCCTAAAAACCAGGGTTGATGTTTTGGTTTGTTTTTTTTCCCTTAATTACTGAACACTGCTCATCTTTAAAATGAAAGGTGCATAACTGATGCACACAGTCGGAAATGGGGAAGACAGGGAGGAAGAAGGGAAGTAACCTGCAAACTATTTATTTGAAATTCATTGTGGATAGCTCGTTCGTTCCAAAACTTGCTGGGAGTTACTGAGTTTTGTGAATTCTAAATAAACTTACTCTTGCATTGCTGTGCTACTACATAAAAAATGTCTTTTGTCAACTTATTTGATGCATAGTCTTTAGCATAAGAGCAGCGACCACAGTTTTCCAGTAAATAGTTTATAAAAAATAATCATGTCTTAATACAGTATCTCATTACAAAACTCCACTATTGTAACTTTCCTAAAAGGCAAGGATGGACAACTGTGGGAAGTAGGGATTAGGGAACAGAGATTAACATAAATCTGCTTTTGTGTTTATATAATAAGAAACTAAAAAGAGTAATCACGTGGTTCAGCATAGCGTACAAATCAAAGAGAGTTAAAAGCAGAACAGGTTACTTGGGTAATTATTTTTCTGCCAATTAAAAAAATAAAAAAATCATTATATTCAGCCTGCCAATACTTTTGGCAAATTTGTAAATCTGATTATATAGAGATGGATAGAAACAGAGAATTAATTCGTAACTTTCTCTCCCTCTCTCTCTTTTCTATTAAATCTATCTTCAAGGAGCAAAATAGCTGTAGGGGAAAATGTTATCTGAAAACAACAGCACAGAGAAAAACAGCACAAATCCCATTTCTACCTAAAACTGTAACAGTCTATATTTTTAAAAGTAGAGACATTTCTAGTTCCTTTTCACTTTGTCATAAATTTTATCAAACCATAAAATTTTATCACAGCGTAGAAGTCTATAGGTACAAATACCTCCCGCTCAAAACCTCTTTTCAAACAACGTGTGAGGACAAGGCACGCAGGCAGCCTCTAGCAACCCAACCTAAGCTCAGGAGACTCAACTCTGATTTTGGAAAACCTCTTTTGATTAGTTAAAGCAAGGGGACTATTAAGCCATAAATACAGAATCTCTTACTATTCTCACCAATAGATACTGAGCTGTTACGGTGGATGAGTGAAACCTTGCCTCCATTTCTGCAACTAATAACCTTTATGACTAAAATAAGCTAATACTGGTATCAGTAATAAAAGTAAGCAATAGGTTCTCGAGCCATACCTGCTTTTTCTGACACAAACTGGTCTGCTAGTAACACAGAGCGACAGCCATGCAAAATGAATCACTTGGTAGAAAAAAAAAAAAACCTAAATAATTAGCTAAATTAACCAAAAAAAACCCACACACAATGGTTTGGTTTTTTCCTGTCTACCTTTTTTACTAGTTAAAACTAAAACCAAACAAGTTACTTTTATGCAGGTCAAACTTTCCTTCTTTTCACTAGAATTATAACTGTCACGTCATCAAAGAGTATCACCTAGAGGCAATAGGCTAAACTCAGCATATATTGCGGGAAATATTATTTATTTGTCTTCAAATTAAAGTCAAAAGAGACAAAGCCTTCCCTCCTCCTTCTCCTATATTGGTAAAATGAAAATATAAGTAGTATTTCAGAAGGACGACGCTCCTTATCAATAGAAAGTCTTTTTCCTACCCAAAAAGGCCTCTGCTGTCTCTTCAAGATTTAAATTTCTCTACATTTACCACTAGTCACCTCCACTAAACATGATGGAATACCAGAAACAGAAAACCATCACTTTCCCAGAGATTTGGCTAGGATCATCACACCCTCAGAGCTTACAGTCATAAGCACCAGAATTTAAAGAAAAAAAGAATCATCTCGGCTTTCTTTTTAAAAGAAAAATCCGTAAATATTCAGCCAGCTCCAAACTATGCTCCAGTCACGCACAAGGCTCCGTGTTTGCTACTGAAAAGTCCTTCAGAAAATTTTTGAATCTCGCCTTCTTCCACAGCACAGGAGCAAAGAAAACCCCATGGCCAGCTGTCAATCTGGATGTTATTTTTTAACTTGGACAAGCCGAGGGATAAGCCTGCCCTGAACCGATACCAAGGAAACAAGCTAATGGCCTGCAGCACAGAACTAATCTCCATGGGAACATCTCAGGACTACACACATATATTATTAAGAGAAAAATGTCTGATATCAAGGTCACAGTGGACCAGTTGTGTCTATTATATCTAGACAGAAAGATGGATTAGACTTTTTCCCACTTTTCCCAGAAAAGAGAATGAAAAATTGTTTTGCAGGATCAAGGAAACACTGCTCTCCATCCATCTCTGTTTAACTCCAGACACCCTACTGAGCAGGGATGACACACGGAGGCGGGAGGACTGACATTTCTCACAGTGCTTTCTTCAGCCACTTTATCAGACACAGTCTGAAACCTGTTATTCATACTGACCAAAACGCTGACCCAAGAGGAGCTGATGTCAAGACCTTAAATCTCTACTTCCTCTCCTACTGTTGGGACACAGTGTTAGAAGAGTTAAGACACACACACACCCCTAAGTCAAAAATTCAAGTTCAAACCACGCTGTGGACTTGTGACAAATGCCACCTGAGCCGTAGATGGGTATCCTGCCACCTGCCATGGGAGCTGGCAGTGGTAGTTTTGCATTCCTTTACCCACTGCTTGTATTTATTTACCCACTTGCTGTATTTATTTGCATTACCCTATGAAGTTGGATTCCCTCACCTCCATAACCGAAGGAAGCCTACAGTGCTGACACAAAAAGCAAGATGTATAATCTTTTTAAGATCCTTTTAGCAGAATAAATAAGCAATTCTTCTCTTTTGAAATAAAGCAACAAAATGGTGGTGCTTCTAGGAGGAGCTGCAACAATATTAAGGATGCACTGGATGATCACACCAGCCACAAAAAGCCTCAAAATCCCAATTATCTTATTTTCAATCTGAGAATCAAGCACAAACCCTCAGCAACACGTCACTTTGGACAAGAGGCTTGTGATACAATATGGTCATGACTGTATAAATTATTACGGTGATCAGAGTCTATCACTCTAGTTATATGTACTTCAATTTAAGCCCCGTTTCTTCACTACGATAACAGCAATTCATAACAGTTTCTCTAACTTTTTCTACGCTTTTCTTTGATGTGAGGCTCAGACAATGTCTGTATTTCAGCTTACACCCTCACTGTTTCTGCTACACACACAACTGAAGGAAATCCAGTGAGCCATGGCAGCGCTTGCCTGCTCCTCCAGTGAATATTTCCCACTGGAAGTCTGAATGAGCATTGAAAAAAAAAAAAAAAAGAAAAAGTAGGAAACACAGCAGTAATATTACAGTTCTTTGCGGTGTGTTTCACGAGCTTACCTGTCAGAAGCTTCTAAGTCAAAACAGAATCGCCGGTCTATAGTATCTATATTTCTTTTGGTACAATACGTAAGGACGAAGAGTTCCTCATCGCCCTGCGAAAAGAAAGTTTTCATGCGCCTGATGCAGTAATTGAAAGCTTGGGGAAGCCAGCTATAGAAACCAGGTAAGGTGAATTTACATTAAAATAATGGTAAAAGCTGTACTGAAAACTGACACTCGCAAAAGAATTTGCTCATGGCTGCCGTTCAGGTGTCTGCACATAAATTCCACGGTCATTTATGGAACATAATGCAAAAACACTGAGTCCATTTTAGCTGGTACTTCACAGCATGACACAGTACCACGGTAATTTAAACTAACAAAGAGCTTTTGCGATGAAGATTTTGCAGGTTCCAACATAAGCATACAGTGAGTGTAAGAGCCTTCTCCCATTTTATGCCAGACAGCGAGTTCCATAGTAAAGGCTATCGCTAGAGAACACAAAGTGTTCTTTACTATCTGTAATCCATCTTATAGACAGAACCAGTCTTTTCTTCGAGACCAACCAACGCCAGGATCATATTTTACCCTTAAGTATTCAGAAATCAAATAAATCCATCCATGAAGGCTCCATGGGTTGTACCAGATTTAGTCAGGATTAACTGTACGTTTTAATGATTTCTTGTCTTACTCAACATCTCCAGACACGGGAGGTTGCCACTGAGGGAGTTATTGCATTGTGGGTTTCAAAATGATGTTTTAATGCAGAAAAACTGGCTTCATAAGTGTTTTAGAATGCCGAATGCTTACACACATACTATATTAACTAAAATCCTTATTACAATTAGAGTAAATCGGGATAAAAAATTCACAGAAGTACTGAAATGATTAAGGAAGCCAAATGCCACTAATTTTCAGATGGCAGGTTTTCCAGATCTTTTGAAAGATTCTTCCAAATCCAATATATTTGTAAACATACACAGCCCTCAAAATGATGAATGCCCTCTCCCCTCTGCTCAAGCTAATGGGCTTAATACCCTGACAAAATTCCAACAACGTGATTTTCTAACCAAATTTGAAGATGGGCAGGGTGCTGCATTTACAAGCATTTACTCAAGCATTATTTTCCAGCTTCAGGTATCTTTTTTTTTCCTTGCAACAAAATGCACTTCATCCATATTAATGCATTCATTTAATGCATCATCTCTGAAGGTGCCGAGTGCCCTCAATTCCCAACTATTTCAATAGGAATTAAAGCCATTTAAACATCAACAGTCTTGGGTCTTGAATATTTCAGATGCTATCAAAGATATCTGAAATTACATTCAGTTGTCAGTACAAATTATATTCCTATTAAAATCCTCTTTTCGAGTTCCTCTTCTAGTACTTACACCTCTGAAAGAAAAAAATCTGACTGGAGCATGGAAGAAAGAAATTTCAAAGTCTATTATATTTTCCTGATTTATACTTTAACAAGTTAAATGCCCCATGGATAAACAGGATTCTAAATGGTGAAACATTGTGCGTTATCTGTACCACGTTCTCCAGGAAGCAATTGAAAAGTCTGCAGAATTCTTATCTATTAATCCATCCGTTACTTCAGGTTAATGTCCTTAAATGGCAGACTGAATTGTATGAAGAAAGAAGAAAAAAAAGGGGCAAGGAAGCAGAGAGGGAAAGTATTTGACACATCTTATCTGACACATCCTCTGATCTTGATATAGGGCGGGTATAAGGGTAGAATATAAAAACTACACTTACAGCTTTCCCTCCTGATCTGTGTTCAAATGGGATCATGGTGAATTTCTTTGTCTCTTTCCTATACGTGCAATAGTGCTTCACCCAGCTGGAGCCGAAGGGGGCAGGCCCTACAGAAAATGGAAGCATTAAATAGTATGTACTTTTTCCAGTTTGTGTGTTTTCTTCTCTTGCTTTTCAAAATGATACTTTAGACTCCTACTTAATTCCTAATACTGAAGAATTCAAGACAAAGGTACGAATTAAGAACAAAGTAATGCAAACGTTAACTAGTGCTCACTGTTTTAAAAACTGATACAGGTAGTAATTCACATTTACGCTTTATGATAAATTGAAAGAATTATTAACATCTTTCTCTTGTTACTACAAACAAGAGATCTCTCTATCTCTTGTTACTACAAACAAAGTTTTTCCCTGTAAAATAATTATTACTTGGAAACTTTATTTAGGTAGAACATGGAGACCTAATTTTACATTTGGTGTAAAATTTGGAGCTAAACAACTGCAGATTAATGCATCTGCACCGCAAGCTCTACTTTATCTACTGATGAAGGTCTGATCACATTTTCTGACATCACTCACTCCTAACTATTCACCAGTGCACACCCTACACAGCATACACTTACTCAAGAGCCCAGCCTATTGCATCCAGTGTTATTGACATTTGCACCATAATGTTAACTGTTAAAACTTGGATTCTGACCCTCCATATTTCCTCACACCTATTAATTTTCTTTGTCTGCAAAGGAATCTTCTCTTTTGAAGGACTCTCCTCCGGAGCATCAGGGAAGCCCTTCCCAAGCAGCTCAAGCTGACAGAGGATTTCACTGCTCCTAACTTGGAAGGTCTCACTGCTCCTCCCCAACTCAGCTTCAGGAATATCTAACTCTTCTGAATACTTCCAGCTGGTTCTAAAGCTCACGATGACCAAGACCAGTGAACTGATCTCACAGAATAACAATTTTTTCTTAGGTTTTTTTTTTTTTTTTTTACTGCTAGTTCTCTTAAAACTTGTTTCTGAACAGTGTAATGTTTTTTGACTTTTTTTACTGGAGCGAGAAAGACTCATAATTTTTCCAAGTATCGACAAGATATGATTTGTGTGACGTGCATCTTCGCAGCAAGATTTTCAACACCAGCTACCTAGTATATAGCCTGCTTTATTTAACCTAATCCTAATTATGTGATCCTAATTAGGTAATGAAACCGTATCACTGAACCAAGGAAATGCCAGTGAATATCATCATACTAAACTAGCCCAGTTTTCAGAGGCCAATTTGACCACTCATGTCCTTGACTGACAACAGATGTTTGACAGTTTTAGGGGAGGTCATTAGTGAGGGATTAAAAATAACATGAAATACATCTTTTGGTCAAATAAAACTTCCCCAAATTCAATCACCTTTGCTAAGAACTGTCAAGCTTTCAGTACCACACTCTTTTTATGAGCTGCAGGAACTCTGCCATTAGGGACTTTGAACATTTCCTCAGATGACTCTGTTTATTAAACTGTAAATTCTTTGCATCTTCATGTCACCTGCAGAAATAAAACTTTCCCGTATGCACAATATGGGCACTAAAGGAATACAAATATACCACTTACTTTTTTCCTGTACGTAGAGATAGCCTTCCATCGTGAAGTGATTTGCTCTTTTATGTTCCTGAGGATTTCTTCTGATCTTGTTCATGAGCTCCTCTACCTCTGACCTCGTGCCTTCAAAACGATTTCGTGTCTAAAACAAGATGGCAAAACCCCATTAGCAGAAAGAGTGGAAGAAAGACCTAACTCTTCCTGTCGGATAGGAGTTATAATAATTATTTATAAAATGAGAGAATGATTCAGGCCATTTTCGGATGGTCAATACACAATTTCCATATACATTTACTTTTCTGATAGAGAGTATCAGAAGTTTTCTGATATTCTTCAAAATTGAAGCGTGGTTTAGATATTAGCTGTTGCACTGTGGGACGAGTAGATTTCTAAAACAATGCACTGATCTGTTCAGAAAGTAGTGAAATACTGAGTACAAAATTACTTTGGATTTAAATATTCAAGTTTCCTCAGAAAAATATTACTACAGATGTTGGTTTAATTCATGAGATTCTTCCTAGTTGTCAAGAAGGAGAGGATTTTCTGTGGTTATTGAGAAAAAAGTGACAGAAAGGTCACCAACAACGTATACATGTTGAGACTATACACATGCCAAATGTTTTGATCACACACAAGCAGCAGCATGAAAAAAAACCAAACCCACAAAAAAACCACAAACCACAACCCACAACCAAAGTCCAGTTCATTATTATTCCTGAACGTCACTCATTCCAAAGGTCGCCATCAGCCACAAGAGAAGTATTTATTAGGATATCAGTAAAAACAATCAGAAAGTAACCACACCATCCACACCGCAAATTATACGGTACGACTACACAAAATAACAGAGCGGCTCACACGGGACACAAGAAACTCCTCAGTTTGGTCTGAAAAATGCTGGCAATTGGCCAACAAGCAAATAACAAAACCAAAAATCATCTTGGTGGTACCTAGTTTTCTCCACATACCTACTTGCCCGAATTGCACGAACTGAAAGCATACATCTAAATTCCAAGCTGGTATTTTTTCCAGTTGATACATGTGTTTTGAGGAAAGCACACGCTTCCAGATGCATGCTTATGTGTCTTGTTGCTTTTTGAGAGCACCTCTATTTTTTTTGAAAATGGATGAGCTTCTGAAAGTGCTGCCTCACCTATTTTTTTCTCGGCCAGCACAAGCATACAGTTGCAAACACTGACAAATACATCATGAATATAAACAGCTATCCATTCTTGCACCCAGACGGTTCCCGCTGTGCTCCTGACTGGCCATCTGTGTGTGCGAATTCCAGATTTGTGCTTGGAAGGAGTTTATCCATGGGCACAGACACAGTCCGTGCAAGCTGGTCAGAGTAGCCACCCATACCCATATGTTTTACAGAAAAAAACTGAAGATATTCTTTAGGTGATGACTAAGAACAATGGCCTTCATACCTCCAGGCCAAACAACTGCTCTGAACCCTCCCCATATCCATCATCTCAATTTCAGGTCACATCTGCTTGCAAATCTTGGAGTTAGACCCTGCATATAAACTCTTTCCAAGGCTCCAAACAGTTTTGTAAGCTCCTTTTCACTTCCTAGAGGAGCTGCATCAAAAAAAAATACACTCTGTACTCAGGACCAAGGCAAAAAAAATTGATAGTGACAGATTGCTCATACCTAAACATTCCTGTTTGAGCACTGATCACTCCAAAGCTAGATGTTTTAAGTGATCCCGACAGGATCTTTGCCTTAGCTGTGCAGCGATTACAAATCCGAGGTGTGTGAAACGCGCTCTGGGAGCACCCCGGGTTTCTTGAGAAACTTCAAGAACCTCAATTTCTGTCTCCCTTCGCCCTGTGACCAAGTTGAGCTTAACCAGGTGTCAACCACAGCTGCTGCCCCTTCCCAGGGAAGGCCAGGTTTGCTTGCAAGGATCCTTGTACGGGGCTGGGCACAGAACTGAGACAAGAAGAAAAAAGTCCTGGGAGCACGGATGAATCCAGTGGAGTTGCAGGATTTTTTTACAGAAGAATAAGACCGTTGGAAGAATCAGCTTATTGGAGCTTGGGATACAAGGCTGGGGTGGGTTTTTTTTCTTCTTTTCATTTTAGCGGCGGAGTGAGGGGAATCACAGAATTGTAGTGGTTGGAAGGGACCTCAGAGATCATCGAGTCCAGGGAAGCAGGGTCTGGGACACGGTGTGGAGAGGAAATCCACAGCATAATTCTCCAAGTAAAGACAACCCAGATGAAAGGGAAGGCAATTACTACAGCTATACTGGCAGCTCTCAAAGCACTCTCCATATCCAGCCAGGCTCTCTTGTATCCTTCAATTTCTAACATGTCAGTCCAGTGTTCTGCCAGCAGCTCAGCTGTACCACAGCCAAGCCCTAGTTCATTTTTCCTTCAGGATGTTTTGTTCATCTTCAACACAGTGGAGAACGTGTCATGTCCTCTCATGATCTTTTCAGATGCTTCCTTCTATTCCCTTCTTACCTTAGCTGGCTATTAAGCCTTGCCTCCTTTCTCTCTACAGCTTTTTGAAATCCAGGTCGTTCATTCTATCTATTCATAGAACTTGAACTGTGATGCTCAATCTCTTTTGGATTTCCTGGGGCACACTATAATATCATTCAGTCAATTGAAAATGCAAGCTGTTGAGATTAGTTTACTTTCTTATTGCTCATCGCTTCTTCAGATCGCTTCACCGGCTCTTTTCCATCTGCAATCTGAAATCCAGCTCTTCAAAAACTGTATCACAGCTTCCCTCTCACGTTTCATTTCTTGCTCGTCTTGCATCAGCTCCCCTCTACCCACTGCAGCTCCGTGCTGCTCCTCACTCCGTTAAGCTAAGCACACAGAAGAAGCAAGACTGTCCTGAAATGTCTTCCAGCAGCGCTGGTTTCTGCCATGAACGTCTGCTTATGAAGTCACCACTACTCTGTTCCCCTACCCAAACCAAACGGCTCAAGAGGACACTCGAGACTCAAACATAGGGGAAGAAAATTAAAGGAATGGTATCATGGCACAGGAATCATGTCACTAGGGATTACACCAGCCTTAATCCTCTCTTCCACCTTCCCACCTCCCTCCTACTATCTGCTAGCTAAGACGCTTCTAAAAATAAGACTGCAACCTCTGAGAAGTAGTTTTTGTGTCTTAATTCCAGGTGCCCTTAGAGGTCAACAAAATAGACGAACCATCATAAGTTCCCAGTAACGCAGATGGTTTGTTCCCCACCAACAGGCCTCCGGCACATGCAATCTCCTCTGAACAAGTTTTATTCTTCAACAAATCTCACTACGACAGACCATCCGACTAGTGACTTTCAGTCCCGCTGCTTCAGCCTGTCACCTTGCTTCCTGCTCTCCCAGTCCTGAGCAGGTCACACCGGAAAACCTGGTGTGAGGGTACGCTAACTAGTGGTGGGCTAACCGGTTAGCCTGCCCTTGAAGGAACACATCCTTTTGGCAAGTCACCACGGGTGCTAACACCCAAGTCTCCTTATACAGTCCTGCACCCCAAACCAACGGGGATGTTCTTGCCTGAAAGGGCTGCTTCAAGAGAAACGGAAACTTCAAATCACACCGCTGGCAGACAGTCAAAAATGTGCTGATATGCCAAAAACATGCTGATAAGACCAGCCATTTTTCCCTCTTTTTCTTAGTTACAGATAATATAGCCCTAGCAAGCAATGACCCTCAGACACGACCACCACATACTCGATTTCAAATGAACCTAAAAACACCAAGAACTGCAGCATCTCATTACCTGTCCTCCAAACTCTTCAGTGTTGTATGTATTTTAACAGATTTATTTCGTTTTTAAACTCTATCATGATAATCCTTGTCTTTTTTCTCTATAAAAAACTGGAAAAAGGAGTGGTGGCCTTTTACACGGCGTTTGTTTTTTAGAGGAACGTCAGAAATGACAAAAGAACTCCCTGGAATCAGTGGTGGTTCGTTCAGTGATGTGGTGGGTTAGCCAGGAGATGGCACCATATCCCCAAAGTTCACAGGCAATGCACTAACACCGAGGAAAGTATTGGCAATATATAGAGGAATTTAAGCGTGCAATTTTACTCAAAAAAATTAGAAAAGGCACAGATATCAATCCCAACTTACATTTTGTATGTTTATCTGCAGGGCCATTTTGTAATGATTGAAGTCTTTAGCAAGTTCATATCCCTGGTGATAGAAAGTGAACAAACCCTGGAAAAATGATAGCACCTGAAATACAAACAAAGACTCGTGAGAAGGAAAAACTCCATTTGCCAGAATATGATTGCTGCACATAGCCTTTTTTGGAAAGATCAGAGATGACAAGACGATTATTTTTAAACAGATTTCCACTAATGCCTCCAATTTATTAATAACTATTTAGAGCCAAATGATCAGCTAGTTATGTAGGCATTTTTGGGTCATCCTGTCTCCGGAATTTCTCAGCTGATCTCTACTTTAAAGTTGACCATAGGCAATGTATAATGCTTACCTCCCAAACTTTCCTACGTAATGTTTTCCTACAGCTGCTCTGAAAGCAACGATGTCTAGAATAAATACTTGTGCACAAGGAGGTAATGATCATTCTGACTTTTAGTCATCGTTTCCCTGGTCATTCCCCTCCTTGCTAACGACCTCATTGAGCTGACTTTCATAACAGAGTCAACTGGGTTTGTTCGAAGAAGGAATCTTCCCCTCCAGTAATTTTATCCATCACTGCCTTCTTTGAACGCAGATCTGACCCTTTATCACAACCAGCAAACGATCCACGTTGCAGTTGCCGACTTCGGCGTTTCAATTTAAAAGAATGAACAAGTTATACTATATTGGAAACAGGGTGAGGAGCAGCACTGCCTACCTCTCCTGTTTGGTTCAGGTTTTTGGAAAGGAGCGAGTTACAAAGGAAAGACCAACTCTACTTTAATAAAGAGAACAAACCGAAGAACGCATTAAATAAAGTCTGAAGTCATATGCAAATAAACCATTTTCAAAAAGTATTGGGAAGGGGAAAATGGATAAGAATTTGGTACTAAATAAATTCTGTTTACTGAAGTAATTTTACTAATTTTCAGCTTACCCTAATGTAAACTTCAAAGGCAAATTAAGCAACATAACGTTCAGCCCCACCCAGAGGGAGCTTTCAGAAAAAAGGACATATTTCAAAAACATCATTTGAAGACTCTAGTCTGGCTCTGAGAAAACTTCAAATGGTTTGAAATACAGGAACTGAATCCACAGCTATTTAGGATTCTGCAAAAATACTACTAAGAACTAGAATATTTAAAAAAATATATCCCA
The DNA here is from genome assembly GCA_013399435.1 of Arenaria interpres. Classification (NCBI taxonomy): domain Eukaryota; kingdom Metazoa; phylum Chordata; class Aves; order Charadriiformes; family Scolopacidae; genus Arenaria; species Arenaria interpres. Next base: position 282,564 of record VXAK01021022.1, read on the forward strand.
CAACCAAAAACCACCAACACATCAACAACAAAAAAATCCCAAACAACCATTTTTCAAAAACGTTTTCCCATTCCTTGAACGATGCTAAGGCATTTTAAGCAATTTGTTCCCACTTAAGGATTTTAGCATTTTTTTCATAAAGGAATAAGCTATATTAAAATACTAAAATATTAAAATGGAGCTCATTAGCTCCATAATGACCAACTACTTTGATTCGGGTCATTTGGAACTTTTTTCATTATGACTTTAAAATAATTGTATCAGAATAAAAGGACAGGCTTGGCCCAAGAACACAGATCTCAGAGCGTGAGCAAATGGAAGTCACTTCCACATCCAGCCTCCCTTTGTCTCAATTTACTCTTCTCTTGTTTCATGAAGTTGCATTTATACTACAAAGCTAATGCAGACTTCAGAAAATTTTATAGTAAGTTCTTCTCAGATATGTAAATAAGTCTGGTGAGTGCATGTATGATTTTCACTGAAATTCAGTGGAACCCCTTGATTTCTGCACAGATTCAATTACAAAATCAAACGTATCAGACCACATGTTAATGAGCATTTTAGTCAGCAGCACCCTCTTAATTAATTTATATCTCCACTCCTTCACTAAAGGACCTTAAAGTGCAGCCTTCATATTGAAAAAATAATTCCTTCCACTAGTCAGGAGTAACATTTCACTGGTTAAAAAAAAAAAACAAATGGAAGAAGTCTGACCCAAACATCATCATCTTGAGTCCTCTATTCTAACTCATACCATAAACCAAGGATTTTGCAGTACAGCACAAGGTTTCAAACCTTTTCTGAAAATCAGCATCGATGGATCCAAGTCAACTGTGAGAGGTTGACTTGGAGAGGTCAACTTTGAGACGCCTGGTTAATTGTAGCTGCACTAGGAATTTGCACACATGTTAACAAGCGCTTTAAATTCTGTTAGGTCACAGAATTGCATAGGCTTTCCCAGAAAACAGAGCTCCTGGGCTTTTGTCCAATTGCATTCCTTCTCTGCCCCTCGTGAATGACAGGGTAGGCTGAATTCGTCGGTACTTACAGGTTCCACACACTCAAATTTCTTCCGCTCCTGTATCTCTTGCAACTTGCACACATACTCGAGGGACAGCTCGTAGAAGTGTTTTCTGTTCTGCTCCACTTGGTTATCTGCCTGCACACAGAATACGGCTAATGAAGTTTCGAAGACATTTTGCAGACAGCTTCAAAAGGACACACCTACACTGCACACAAGTGGCAAGCGATAAGATTTCTCCAGACTGAGATTTGTTCCTTTACCACACAGCTCATTCATTTACTTTTAAAGGGCAGCAGCAATTCCCTTTGACTAGGTAACATATGTTGTTTTTAATCATCAGGCTGAACTTTTTAGAAATAACACCTCTTCAAGCTTCTTTTCTATGGAATCCAAGCCAAATACCTCAGAGCAGGTACCTGTGCACTGCTTTAATCGCATTGAAAAGATGCCTGCCCAAACAGAGAGAGGGGGCTAGCAGCATCTTCCGTTAGGAAAGGGAGGAAATCATCTCTCCAGCCAAACTAAGGAAGAAAACGTTATTGTTGAAAACCACATTGCTGGTAGTGTAAGCTTTACGCCATAAGCCAAATAAATAGCCAGAGCGCTGTCGTACCCATCCCACACCTTTGCTCACTCTGACTGGCAAGAAAAGCAATTAAAAAGAATTCACTTATTGGTACAGCACTTCACAAGTTTCCACAGACCATCAAATATTTTCAAGTGCAGCTTTATTAGCTGCAGCTGATTTTCAGCTCAGCTTTGCTAAAATGCTTACACCATATTGATGGTGAACAGTCATATTTCAGCTGCCTTTCATCTGTAGATAAACATTTAACTTTCTAGCATATATGTATTATTTCGTTAAGTTACTAAGGTACATGTGCTCTCATTAAACTATAAAAACTTCAAGAACGGGGTAACAGAAACCTTTATTAAAATACATTAAAGAAAGGCTATAAAGGAATATTCTATGTGATTAACACTTAGCCTGCCCATGGGATAATACCAAATGCTTCTACACTAAATTACGAAAGGGCACGGAGAAAGGGTTAGGTGAAAAGACCAGATGCACTATCATATGCTCTCTCTTAAATACTGAGACTATATCCTTCAGGCAGAACAGTGACTGCTGTGCTTTAAGAGGATAAGTCAAATGAGCTTTAAGACAGTTTTGCCTTAAGACGTACTTTGCTCTGCTGCTCCCTGCTAGAAACGTGTCAGCAGTTAAAGGGGCATCACAACAAACGCCATTAAAAAATTAAAGCACTGATGTGCACATCAGTAAGAAAACATGTTTCGAAAAGCCAGACCATTTCTATGTGTGCTCTAAGTCATCCAACGGTGGAATTCCTTGGAGTTGTCAGCAAAGCTTCCAATGATACACACATGTACTGAAGGCCTAGCCACAGAAAAAGACTATGAAGTGGGTCTACTGGGACATCTGGCTAATCGATCGTAAGACTGCCCTATATACACCAAAGCCCCACATAAGCCTGTTTCTATCCCTCTTCTTGGCTTTTCAGCTGTTTATTGCTTTGGCTGCTTTCCCCAGGAATACAATACCCAACACAGCCCTTTTATTAATTTTTCTCAATTCCCCTGTAAATAAATTACCACATCTCTCCTCATATTTTTTTTTGAGGCATGCACCCCCCTGCACAAGTTCTCTCACTGTTACGTTGTACTTCGTGTATTGGCCAAGAAATACAGAAATAAGGCACACACCGCGCCTCAGTGAAATTTCAGGAATATCCTTCCACTAAGAGACCCAAAGGTGATGTTAATGTAAGACACACTCCACAACATGGCACGTTTTTCATCAATTTTTTGTCAAATTTATACCCGCATACTTTAGGTCCTCCAGTCAGAAAAATCACACAACTAGCCATGGATAATACTAAATTAGGAAGCTTTTACATATAATTATATACATACGCAATTATATACACCTATTTTCTAAGCTTGTGCAAGAAAGTTTTTCCTATTTAGCACTCTGACAGCATGATGCAAGTCTTTCTTCTTTTTTTTTTTTTTAAATTGCTTATACATTTATACTCCAAAATTAAATGCACAAATAAAAGAGCCTGACTGAAGAATTTCAGAATTTTTGTTCATGAAACTTTGAAGGACATTTAAAACAAATCTATTTGCTCTAAAACTTCAGACTATATTCGATACAGCTTTAAGATGCCTCATGTAGGCATGTTGTATTTTTCCACTGAGGTTAGGTCTCATTTCCAACTTTGAAATATGGGTCGTCACGTCATCAAGTAAGAAATCATAATTAATACTTTTTTTCCATATTTTCTGCATCAAGTTCTTTGGCAGCCGATCAATTTGATGGAAGTTCCTGAGACACAAGCAATGCCCATTAACTTCACCAGGACAACTCAACCCCCCCAAAACACACTTGCTTGTGCATATGAGGACCTATGTTGCACAACCACTATGGAGAAGTAACATCCTAGTGAAACTCAAGAACAATTAGAGTTCTTAAGTTCCTACCTACCTCGCAAGTTACATTAACCACTTTCTATGAAAAATGGCATAGATTCTATAGGGTGAGGTAGACAGCAGGGAAAAGAGTTAACTCTGAGGAAAACATTGTGTTTAGTGATACAAGGTATTAATAGACCAAGCATTAATAAGTCTGACATAATTACATTTCTCTGGAAAAGAAAACAGCCTCTGCCTACAGCAAGTCTCTTCAAGATGTCTCTGCTGTTTTCTCATGTACGATTTGCTGTGCCTTGAGAAATAAAAGCTATTACAAATAAGGACGATGATAATAAACCCACAGGGACAGAAGGAATGCCAGGCAAAACAGATCTGTTTTTAAGTTACAAATTGTCAACAAGCTTTTTCTTTGTAGCGTTACTTGAAAAAGAACAGATCTTCGAAACATGAGAAAGAAAGGAAAAAAAAAAAAGCACAAAACCACTTTTGGTCAGGAATGTGTCTTACTTAAGCATGAACACAGGACACTTAGTCAATACATACAATGCAATGCAAATTACATATATGGTAAAGCCTCGTAGGAAGTGCAGCATTTTCCACAATATACTTGCACTTTGCTATTCCCTTAATGATATGAAAAAAATAACATGATGTTCAGTGCTTCATACACACGCCAAGTAAAGCCCTCAATTCAGAAAGAGGTAAGGGTACGCCACTAAGTTCAGCAAATACTGATTTTCTCACCGACCTTTCCAGTTGACAGAATTTTTTCTTGTACCACTAAGAATGCTGCGTTTGCATCTGCATAAAGTATATTTACCTATTCGAAAGCCTTTAGCTTGTATAAAAAAAGAGAAAGGCAACACTACCTCTTGTAATTGTAGCTCTTTCTTCTTAGCCGATAAATTCAAATGCTTTTCCAACAAACTGTAGTTCTTCTCTGTCTCTTTATCAAACTTCTTCTTTTCCTCCTAGACACAGAAACAAAGTAACATT
>VXAK01021023.1:0-17433 GCA_013399435.1 Arenaria interpres
CCCGGCCCGGCCCGGCCCGGCGGGGAGCCCCCTTCACCCTCCCCTGCCTTCGCCGCCGCCGGGCCTGCGGCACAGGCCGCTGTGTGGAAACGCGGCGGGGGGGGCGGCACCGCCTGATGTGGCCGTGGGTTGTCTGTGGGTGTTACCCCCACACCCCCCCCCGGTGACCGCACACTCCCAGTGACCTCTTCTGCCTTTGGGTTTTCCACCAGGGCCGAGTTTTTCAAATTAACCCCCCCACACCACCTTGCCCCTGCCGCCGCCGGGCCCGGCTGAGCAGCCGGCACCGCTCCCTTTGAAGCAGGGCCGTAAGGTGGGTGAGCCCCGGGGGAGCGAGGGGACGGGGACTCTCCCGCTGGTGGTGCGGGATTTCCTGAGGGGCCTGCGTGTGCCGAGCGAGGCGCCCAGCCGCCGGCTGGGGGCCTAATGGCTCCTGGCCTCGGAGCGGGAGGGAGGCTGTGGGGTGGAAAGGAAAGGCCCAGAAGAGGAGGGCACGGGGAGCCCTGAGGGAGGGACCCTGCCGGGGGTGGGGGGGACAGGCAGCCAGGCCCTGCAGATCCAAAGTGACCTTTCCCAGGCCTCTCCCCTGGAAAGGCCGGCGGGCATTTCGGCCAGTGCCATGCAGACCTTGATGAGAATGTGCTGACAGGAGTGGGAAGGGTATTAAAACTGTCGTTGGGAAAAAAAAACACAACAACCCAGAGTGTTTCCCAAAGGTGTTCAAAGCCTGCACTCACTTGTCCCCTTTTCGAGGAGCTTGCCCCAGCTTGATTCCCTGACTCAGGTCTGCAGTGTCCCGACATCTCATACGCTGGCTTCTGGGAATCAGCGCTATTCCGCAGAATTAACAGTAAGATTGAGAATAACGAGATGAAGCAAGCACCTGGATATGTTTTTGGGAAGGGTCAGGGGGGATGGAGGAGGTAGGGAGATTTTCTCCTCCGGACTCTTGTGGGATCTGACAATACCATGGAACAGGACCCCCTCCGGCGGGAGAGGGAGATTCCCCTCCAGGGGCTTGCTCCAGGCTGTAGCGCCTGTGGGAGACCCCAGTGAGCGCTCCATCCCATCCCTCTTCAATGCCAGGTCTCCCATAAAACCCCAGGCTCTGCTCACATGCTGGGTTATCGTACACCAGCTGCCGAGCTGTAGCTGGAAATCAAGGGGCAGCAGCTTTCTGAGGGACTCCTGCTCGGATCAGAAATACTTGCTTGACTCATTGTTCGAAACAGCCACAGTGCGGGATGGACGTGTATTTACGTAGACAGAGTCACAAAAACCTGTTGGTAGGGCAGTAGGTGAGAATAGCATAGGACGAGTGGGGCACTTGCTTCTTGGAAAGCAAGAGGAAGGTACGAGTCTATTTGTGTTATTGACAAGTGACTGGCTGGGACCAGGTTGTTGTGGGACCAGAGAAAGCGGCCTCAACAGGTTCTGCCTTCTGCCTCCTGGTCTTGCCCACGTGCCTCGCTCTGTCTTTTTTGGGTGCTTCTGGGGTAGCTTCTTGGTATGTTCCTTGTTTTCGTTCCGCCCTGCCTTGATGCAGTGACTGCGGGACTGACAGTGCGATAAAGTGACCAGAACAGAGGTTTTGTTCCTAAATCTTCAAAACAACGATCCCGTGTTTTGACTGAATATCAGAAAGGTGCTATTCTAAGCTTTGCATGACAAAGTTGACTTTTTAAGAATAGGGCTTTTTTTTTTTTTCATTTACCCTTAAAATTATATTATATAAAAAGCAGTTAGGTTTTCCGTGGTGGCATTTTACCTCTATGGATCTCTTACCACCCTTTCTCGTGGCCTAAGGGGTTTGTCATAACGTACATTTTTCTCTGTGTAAGTTTTATGCAGCGACTTCTCTTATATATTGATTTAGCCGTAGAGTATTATTTTTTGATTTCTCATCAGTTCTAGTGCCTTCCATTTACTCCGAGGTTTAATGAATTTCACTCACATTCCTGTGGAATATTGCTGGAACGCTTGTGAAGAGAGCTAAAAAAAAAGCAAAGCGGGCAATATCGGATAGAGGAAAGCTCACCAGAATTTACTAGCTGTGTCAGGTGAGAACATCACTGTTGCTTAATTTAGATGTGAAGAAGAATATAACCTTCCTTTTTACTTCCCCAATTATGCTTTGTCGGGGTGTACAGGTACAGAGGAGTTAATTTTTGAAACTAGCACCATAATGCTCAGGTTCATAATGTATTCCAATACACAATGCTGTTTCATCTTCTCTGTTTTTATTTTTTATCATTATTTTCCACTTTAGGAAGCAATAGGAGGAGAGCTTGAGAGCTGTACTTGAACACAGATGGTATGATGGCACAGCATTTGCTGCAACTTGCTTCAAGTTATGTTACAGAGTTCATTTTTAACATAAGCTTTAAACCTTTATTTTGTAGAAAAGTCTCGTTGAAATGGCAACCACCCAAATATAGACTATACGTTTTCAGAGGTACTTGAATATTTTGCAGTAGCATGATGAAAAATTAACTGACACAGAAAAAATAATAATCCTTAAAAGTGCGTAAAGAATCACGCCCTGGAGCAAATGTCAGATGAAGCCCGGGTATGTGTTGCTTTTTGGTATCTCCAGGAAATATAGGGGAACCCCTTTTGAAGTAGGCTGCAATACTGTAGGCAGTGTCAATAGTTCTGTGGAAGGAAAACATCAGCCTTTCCATTCACTTCTTGCCATTATTTCTGGTTTTGGAGTGAATGGAACAACCCTAATTGCCACTACCCATAGTTTTTGTTTGCTAACAGCCCCATATGTCAATAGACTCTGCACTCCTTCCCCTTTAAGTGGGCTATTTTTGCCAAACACCATTTCCACTCCTCTGGATTTCGTGAACGCTGCCATTTGAAACAGATCCAAGGAATTAGACATTACTCACCTTTGCATATGCCGTCTCTTGAGCAGATACTCTCCTGCTGTCTTCTATTCTTATATTTCCTGCATTTCCCCCAGTGTGGAATGTTTTATTTTGTCTTGCTTGTTGCAGTTTTGACCGGGGAACTTGGTCTCTTAAAAAGATAGGCTTTAATCAGTTTCCCTTTTCTTCAAATGCCTTTTCCCTGCTGCTCCACACACACAGCTTTTTGTTCGATGACTTGCACTTTCACTATCTCAGGCTGTCAGGCGTACTCCTCGGCAGCTACCAGCAAAAACTCATTTGTAGAGTTAGACATATTTGCATATAAAAGTACATATATGTATGTTTATTTACAGTGATTCTTCCTTTACTTTCTTATATGAGAGGAAGAAGTTGAGGGATGGGGAGGAGGGAATTACGCCAGATCTCTTTTATTCTCCCTCTAACACAGCCTTTAGTCCTTCTTCCCTCTCATCCTTTCTCCCATAAGTGCCTAGTTATTCTCCCCTGTGCTTAACCGTATTTAATTAAAAGAGGATGGGTAGCAAGGCGGGGTTATCCATGCACTAGAAGAGGATGGCAGGGTTTTTTTGGGGTTACCCTCACGCGGGCTGGGGAAGGCAGTCTGGGAAGTCCGTAGGAATAGCTCTTGGAAGTCAGCGAATGCTTGTCAGGACTGGAAGGCGCAGCGGTGGTTGCTTTCGGTGCTAACCAGCCTCCTGCTAGAAAATGGAGATGTTCTGATGGACTGTTTGTTTTTCCTGGGAACAGGAAAATGAGGAAAGGCAGCCTAGCAAAGGGCATTTCTCCGGAGACCAGGAGATGATTCTGCAAATCTATGGCCTGTGAGGGGAAAAAGAGGAGTAGCAGCTCTGTCGTGTGCTCTCCTGATGTCAGGAGCTGCTTTTCTGGAAAGCTGCTTGCTCAAAATCCTGACTGTTGTGACTTCGATACGTACATACCTTTCTGTGCTGATTCTCAGGCTGCATGATTATAACGGTATACAGGAGTACTCTTAGGCAGCCTCTGTGTGCTTCTGGAGGGCTTTGAGCTTCTTGCCTCCCACTTAGCAAAAGCAAGATTGTCAGAGTATCACCACCTTTCTGGAAGAAAACATTTATTAACATTTTTAGGAATACGTCCCTGCTGTCTTTCTTTCTTTCCTTGGCCACAACCTGTGATTTACAAGCCAAACTTCAAGCTTTGTACCAAGGGAATGAGGTCTTCCGTTCCTCCCCTCTGTAGTCTGATTCTGCTTTTGGATCAACTGACACCCTTTGTCCTCAGGACACTCTTGCAGGTTGACCCAACTGGGAAACTTTAGTGAAGGGTGGATGCATTTTTGGCTTTTCTTTTCTTGTCTTTTCTCTTTGTTTCCCCCTCCTCCTTCCCCCAGTGGTCTAAAATGAGTCAGATTCTGACTCTATGTCAAGTGCTAGTGAGAAAACATATAAATTGTGGATAAGGCTACTATTTTCCATCACTGAGTGGAAAGTAGTTAGATTTCCATCACTGAGTGGAAAGTAGTTAGAACTGCTCGATCTCACAAGGCCTTTTCCTCTGCCTCTCCCAAGATGTCCTGAGAACCTTCTCTGACCTCCTCACCTGCCTGTCCATAGCCTATTTTAATAAAAAATGACACAGCTGAAAATCAAAGTACCGGTGAGTCCTGCTTAAGTAATTCTGTACCTTGGATTAAAATCTTGAAATGATTTTGGATGTGGACTAGTTTAAATATATATATTAGAGAGCTAGTGCACTATTGGAAGTGCATCCCCAAGGATGATTCCTCAGACTGGGCCATCAATAAAATGCAAAGGTCATTTTTTTCAGAAAAATAATTTTAAAATGTTTGCAAACATCTTGTCACCAAAGTGACAGGTATCCAAGAAGGATGCCAGGGTACCACCAAATAAATGACATAGAAGTGATGAATTGTAAGGTACCACGTTCCCTGATTCTGGGGAAAAAAAAAAAAAAAAGAGTGATGTAAAATGGCAACTTCTTTCACAGAACTTGTCACCAAATGACGAAGATAAATCAGCGCTGCTCTCCACTTCCTACTGCCTTTTCTGAGAAAGGAATCTAAATGCTGTTCTTCCTTGTTTACAAAAAGCTCCTGAAAGGTATGAGAGACTGTGATCTTGCACAGGTGTCACTGAATTTAGTCTAAAGAACTTTTATTTCTGCATTTAGTGTATGAGATGGGGGAGGACATCAGGATCTGACCGCACTTGAGGGGCTGCAGTAACTTCCAGTAGCCAGTTAGCTGGAAGGAGGGTTTGAGGGGTCTGGGTGGTGAAGCTGTTATGTATAAAATGTAGGTCCTTATGTGGATCTTCTTGGTTCCTTTCACTCTTCTGTTTGAGTGCATCGGTGGCATCTGTGCACCTACGTGTTGAGTGTAAAAGTGTGCAAATTCTTGAATTGCCAAGGGCTCATTTTGAAAATGGGCAACCTGGCATTGCTTTGGGTGTATCTGCTTTCCCTTGGAAAATTCAGTTTGTTTCTGTGTTGTACCTGGGTTGATTTTACAATATTAGATGCAAACTCAAAAGCTGCACGGAAGAACAAAGTTCATTGCTCTTGAAAAAGGTTGATTAATCAGACTATTTTGAAATGCAGCTAAGGAGCATTTTAGGGATGCTGCTGCAGTCATCAGAACCATGAAGAAATCAAATGAAATATCCCCAACCATAAGCAACAAAAAGGACATTTAACGGGAGTGTTTGAAAACACTAGGCTAGACAGAGGCCTGCAAGTGGAATATATATGGTTTATATATTATGAACTTACAATATTCTCAGTCCTAACTGATTGCCCAGTGCTGAGGTATTTGTGTGTCTTCCGAAGATATACTGAAAGAACGTTGTTGCATATGTTTTCTTCTCCATTTCTCCCTCTAGGAAGCAAGATGGATGGTGCCGAAGAGGTCGTGCTTTGCCCTGGGATGCGGGAAGGCCATCGGTCACCCCCTCTGCTGGGAGCACCGGCTGAACGTGGGTCCTCCAGCGCTGGAAGTACGAGTTGGAGTGAATTTAATACTCTGTTGATAAATGGACTGTGCATCGGTCTTATCCCAGGCCTCCACACAGGGCTGAATTACACCCTGAATTATTAAATCCTGTGTAATTCTTTCAGTTTATAGATGAAAACAGTACTTTTCTCTTTTGCAAACAATGGCCATTGGGATTTGGGAACTTGGAGCTCTTTTTAGCTTGTATTCATTTCCATTACGTGTAGCTGCTCTTGAGTGAGCAAGATAATATTTAAAAAGCGTTACCAGAAGAGACAGGATGTCTTGAAGCAAACTTGAGACTAACATCATTTTATTATACCTACTTTGATTTATTTTTGGACTTATTTTTTATTTATTTGTGCTTACTAGCTAATGTTATTTTAATGTTGATTGTCAGGAAAAAGGCTCCGTAGTACCTTGTTTCAAATCGGTTCTGCCACTTAATTTCAGAGTTCTTGTCTTGTATGCGTTTATCCTGAGCTTGTCTGTTGTTTTTTAAATAATAAATTATTTACGTTATTTACATTCTTTGGAAAGATACCATAGGTGTTAGAGTTGCAGGCATCGGAAAAAATGCCAAGGTACCAAGTTACCAGTCTCATAAGGGTACACGCTGAGGATTTCTTGAGGACCTCAAAACCAAAATAGCATAGTTGTTACAGGGTATATGCAAACTCCCTCTATAAACATTTGCCATTAAAAGGATCGATGGGTATCCTATTGAACCTGTATTTTTAAAAGGTAATCCAAGGAATAGTAAATACAGTAAATTGTGTATTAGATGATCATTTGACGTTGGACTTAAAAATGGAACGATACAGCACCTCAGACGTCATTTTATGAGATGGTCTAAGAAACGGCAATTTCTAGAGTACACAAATCTGTCTCATTAATCTCTTACTGGTATCTGAATGGTTCAATAGAGGTATGGATGAAGGAGAATTTACTAACATATTCTATCAGATTTTCACAAACCCTTGTTGAAATTAGCACAACAGGCTACTAAACAAATGCAGGATGTAGTTTTACAAGGGAAAATTAGGCCCCTAAATATATATTTAAGTAACTTGAATAAAGTTATAGGCATTAATAGCGTTTCTAACCTTGAAGGTTTTCTTAATGCAGCAGGAACTTACATTTTCCACTGGTAAAATTGCTCAGTTCCCTTGTTTTTGCTGCCGAGCATGTGCAAAACCATCTTGACAGCTCCAGGCTGCTAAGCCCCAAAGAAATACATAAAATAAGCATTTTCTTGCAAGTTTCCTCTCAACTGCCTGTCAACTTCAGTTTTGCATCCCAGCAACCAATTTCAACTCATTTTATTTTATACTGACTACATTTATCACAATTTATTTTATATTCTTGATAGGATATTGAAAGAGGCTCTCAGGGCCACAGATTGCTGCTGAAATGTTAGACAACATTTGGCATGAACAGGAGCAGAAATTAAAAACCGGCATTTTTTTAGCCTGGTTGCCTTTGAAATGAGGTTTATGAGATTGTGTTGTTTATCTCTCTGTACATTCAGCAATTCCCCTTAAAAACTTTGGGACCCAATTTCAACCAAATGTGAAAGATGAGCTGAAATCTCAAGATAAATAAGGTCTGTGAAAAACTGCAGCTGTACAGAGGACAAAGCGCGTAATTAAATGCCTGCGCTGTGGCAAAGGCAGGTGGAAGTCAGACTTTAGATAGTGGTTGGGAGCCACCAGCCTGCCCCAATATGCTCAAAGGTTTTTGATTGAGCATAGCATGTGCCCTATAGGGAGGGTGGGTTTTGGAAAGGAACCTGAGGTTGTTACGGTAGAGGAGATTTTAGGAGGCAAAGAACTTAAGTTCATGAAACCAATCAATCAAACCCTGCCTTGTTTGTTTTATTTCTTGCAGAGCAACTCGATTCTTTTGCTCTGCCTCTTCTTCCTCCTTCCCACCCTGAACACCTTTTTCCCTCCCAGAATCTCCAGAGTCTGTTACTATCTTTGTATTCCCCTTGCTCTCCTGGCTCAGCATCAATTCCTGTAACTTAACCGGCCTAAGAATTCTGTCTGATTTAGTAATGAGGTCTCAGATATACCCTGGTGGGAGCCAGTTAATGGCTGTTTGTTCATCCAAAAAGTTCAACCAGGCTGCTAGGATGTGCTCATGTCAATAGCTGTAACAAAACTAATTGGTACTGACCCCTTTCCATCCTGACTGGAGAGTCTCCTGCTTTGATATTTATACTCATCAAACATTTGTGGATTGTTGCTTTGCCCCCCTGCCAGCTACCTGACATTTTAAAACCCAGCTGTTGTGTGGTGGAGCTAGTGAATCTAGTTTAAAAGAGGCTAACTAGAATTAAGCAAATTAGTTTATTTTTTTTAATCTGTGCACACATTTCAAACAGTATATCCTACCCAGCATCACAATGTATTTAGACTATTCCTATAAGCTTATGACTGTCCCGCAGGGTCTGTATTGCTCTAAAAACCTGTGTGAGAGTTGTGTATTTTACAAATCAGTTTAGCTGGAGAAACAAAGAAAAGTGCCTTGTGTCCTTTTTGTCTTCTCTGTCAGGTCCTTCCTCAAGATGGATACCTTATCCAGCGTGGAAAGTTTTGGTAGCTGTTCTCTGGTCAATTATCTAAAGAGGACACAATTGATGATGTTAAAACAAAGAATAGACGTATGCATAGTACTGGGCTGTGATAAAAGCTGCTCTTCTGCACAACTTCCCAGCTTGTGAAACCTGTCTGGTTTTGCATAATAGATAAGCCCCAGGAAGTATAAAATTAGTGGGAGTGCTTGCAGTGTGGCCAAGTTACAGTTTTACAGTCGTTTAAAGGTCAGCAGCAAATTGACATCGACACCCAGCCCTGCAGGAGAAGGCTCTGTAGGGGCAAACATCTGCATGATTTGCCTGTGGCCGTATGGAAAACCTGAGGCCGAAGAAGGGACTGAGATCCCACCCCGTTCACTTGCAAGCCGGGGCCAGAGCCCGCAAGCCAATCTTTCTTGTCATTTATCTAGGGCAGACTTTGAAACCTAGGCCTCGAGGAGGGATTTTTGAAGCAAAAGGTCCAGGCCTAAGGTCTCACAGGGCAGGTACCTTTTTTTTACCCAACTTCTGGGTTCTCTTTTCCTTCTTGAAAATGAGGTTTTGATGAGAAGAAGGTTAAACAGCTGAAGGAGACTAATAAGATTATGGATGTTGCTATCGCTCCAATAGTTAATGTCTCACTTCTCAGTTAAACAGTTAATTTTTTTCAGACTTGGCAGGCTGCTGGCTAGGCTAATTAAGAGTGCAACTAGGCTGTAACCAAATGATCTCTGTGACACCATAAGCAGCATGCGAGCAGCAGTAATGGCAGTAGACTAACTTCAGAATGCTGTGAGTTGCCTCTGAGCTTCACCAACAGATTTGTTGATCAGCTCCAGATTTTACAATGTCATTTTTCTTCTTCTTCTTTAACAGAAAAACTGTCACCAGAGCTGGTTACAGCTTACGCCTGAAAATGCAAAAAGTTGTATGGAGACAACAGCGCACAGGAAGACTTGTTAGGCCATGGATTAAGATGCTCCCCAGTGCCAATTTTCAGAGAAGATGCTTTGCACAAGGAAAGATCACAGAATCACAGAATGATGCGGGGTTGGAAGGGACCTCTGGAGAACATCTAGTCCAAACCCCTGCCAAAGCAGGTCCTCCTAGAGCAGGCTGCACAGGAACGTGTCCAGGCGGGTGTTGAATGTCTCCAGAGATGGAGACTCCACCACCTCCCTGGGAAGCCTGTTCCAGTGCTCTGCCACCCTCAAAGTGAAGAAGTTCCTCCTCACGTTTAGATCAGAGCTCAAAAGCAGAGATTGGATGCTCTGCTACAGAGAAACTGGACATTTTTGCCGATGTGCAATGATAGGTGGAGAGACAAGATTTGGGGAAGAAAAACTAACCTCCCCCCCAACATAGTGTAGAAAATGTGCCACCTGCTGTGAAAACAAAAAGGAAGGAGGGTATTAAAAGAAGTCTGAGGCGTATCTAGTTTCAGAATTTGGCTGAAGAAAAACAAGCACTAAAAATCACTACTACAGATGAAATCCATAGATTGTCTTAAAGGATGGAAAGATCTGTACTGCATCCTGCAACCGTTGGAAAGCACGTGGGGCGGGGGGGTGTTAATGAACAGATGGCAAGACAAGGAGATTTGGAAGTGTCCACCTAGAGCTATGGCTGATGTTTAGGCAGGAAGTTCTCCAAATGTCCTGAACTCCACTGAGCGTGCTTGAGTCCATGAGGCAGTGCTGTATATGCTACAACTACTCAGCACTGAACAAGAAGCTTTCCAAACTATTTGTTTTCTCCATCTCCTACAGGTAGCTGGTGATGAGACAAGCACGGTTAGGAGTTCTGTTTCTGACAAAACTTTCAAGCTCCCGGTGCAGAGGGACTTGGTCTGCGATGCCAGACCTCAAACAGCCAGACACAAACTTGGGGAAGACCTTTCCTGTAGATTCTTGGGTAAGGAGCTGGGCTGACATACCTGTACCTCAGCTGCAAATGCCGCCTCTCCTGGCACTGGTGCAGCGTGCCACTCCCAGCACCATCTGGGATTTCACTAGGCATGTCCTGCCCCCGGCTCACGCGGTCCCTGGCACCACTCCGACATTCACAGAACAATTTATATCACCTCTCCAAGGAAATAAGGCCCAGCAGCTCGAAGGATGTTCAGAGGGATCTTCAAGACATTCATTTGTATATACACGGCACTCAAGTGCTCTTTTTCTATGCCTTGGTGCTTTGCCACCAGCCAAAAATTCCTCACTCCCCACCCTCCCCGCCATGATCTTCCTCCCACAGACCAGCCTTGCTGGTGATTTTTGGCCTGCTCCTCCCTTCCCCAGCCGGCTTCTTGCTCTGACAGATTCTCCCTTGGCAACAATAGCTCCTGCGGGTTTCCTCCCAGTCTGTGGTCACGGCTGCTGGGGCGTGAAGTGTTCTGCCCACCTGAGTCAGAAGCAAAGCCTGACAGCCCCACCTGAGCCTGACAAAGAGCAAGCCATCAGCGGAGGGGTACCCAGCCGCCGGGACCGTCCCAGCGGAAAGGGCTGGCTGTCACAATACCTGGCCCCAACGCTGCAAGATCTCAAAATTATTTTTTCAGCTCTAACAGCCTGCAAACGGCTCCAAATTTATGAATCCGTCCTGCACGTAATTTAAAAGACCGTTTTCTTCAGAGAGAATGTAAATTGCAAAAATAAAAATGTTCCTCTACCTAGAACCGAGCCTGTGTTATGTTTGGGGAGTGAAAAAGAATCCCCAAACTAGATTGCAAAAATGCACAGTATATTATTTTGATTACAGTTGTTCTAACTCAATATTTTTACAGATCTGAAAATGTTCAAAGGCATTTTAAAAGTAAAGGAGGCACATATTTTTCTTACTCCCAGGGCTTTAAAATCTAAATTCTGCCTCCATGTTTGCTAGAGATCCCCTTCTCTGCTTCTTTTCTACCAAGCTTCCTAAGTAAGATACTATTTTTCTTGGGGTTTTTTTTTGGCGGGGGGGGGGGCGGCACGGAGAGGGTCTTAATTAATCCGAATGAGCCACTTCCAGAGAAGGCTGGCTGCCGAGCCCGCACCATTGATGCTGCAAACCCAGTGCTGGTGAGAGGTGCGGTACCGGTGGGGGCTCGTGCTGTAACCCGGTGGGGGGCATCTTTGCTGGCCCAAGTGCGTGTGCTCTGCTCCTGTCACACCTGTTGCATCTTCCTCGGAGCATTTGTTCGTTACTGTCAAGTTAACGACCCCGCGCAGTTGGCTGCCTGCAACGCCGAAGGGAATGTCTTTTATCGGGTTGGGGGGCATTCACACGCGGTTTCCTTGTGGAGATGAAAATGGGAGGTTTCTGCACGTGTTTGTTTCTTCCCATCTTTTTTTTTATGATGGAGTAAGTCAAGGTCTGATTTGGTATCTATCGGGTGGTTTCGGTCTTTCCCCATGCTGTCTACTGCTGCAAGGAAAGTTCTAGGGAACCCTGATACCCTTTGGAAAGGTAGTCTGAGTTTATTTATTTTACACAGTAATAATCACCGGATAAGACGCAGAAGTAGTCCTTAGGGCTCAGAGCAGAACCAGATCTCCTTGCCCTCGGCTGCGAGCTCTGGCCAGCAGACCAGCAGGCTGCCATTGCTCTCAGGATCAATGTTCTCTCGTTAGTTTTTGGACAAGTATGACAGATTTTTAGCAGGAGCTAAATGTCCCCTTGTGGAGCCGGGACTGTGCCCTGATGGAGCCAGGAGTGTGCCCTGAAGTAATGGGTTTGTCTTCTCTCAGATACAGGAGTGAATTGAATCTGGGTCCCAGGTGTCCTGGGTCCTTTTCCCACTGAAGTACTGGGTTAAGGTGATGGAGCGGAGAAGGCAGGCAGCTTTGTTCGCTGTTTGAAAGGAAAACATGATGATACCTGCTTGCTCTTCTCCCGGCTCCGTCTTCAGAAGAAGCAAAGAGAGATCTTTCCCTGCAAGGGAGGGGATGCAGGGAGGATGCAGAAGATGCGCCGCTGGAGAAGTGGTGCGAGGGGTCTGGAGGCCAGGCCTGGGCACGCTCCAGCAACCGCCTTTTCAGGAGACGACTGTCACGGCTCCCATGGGGTTGCGTTGTGCACAGCAAGTGGAAGGTGTCCCTCTACGTAGGCAGAGAGCCTGTCCTCCGGGAAGCACCAAAATCTTGCCAGAACTTGATATGAGGTGGGTGGGGGGGAATGGGAGGTTTCCACATTTTACACTGAAACGACACGCATTATTTACAAGCCTCCGTGTTCGCGATTTTTCTTCCTGTGCTCCACATAAACAGGAGTCAGTCCCAGTTAGAAGACAGCTGCGTATGGGATGGGCTGCGGGTTGTTATCGTTATTTCCGTAACACTGGCGTGTAAAGATGTCAACCTGTGCTGAGACCCAGTTAGGTTATAAACACAGCAAGCTGGAATCCCTTGGAGAAACGGAAAGATAGATGACTTGCCTGCAGTCAAACATAAGTCAGTGGCAAAAATAGTACCTGGTCTCTGGACTGAAAAACCAGCATGGAATCAGCCCGGTTTGTCTCCCCGCGGCTCGCAGGCGGATGTGAATATGTTGGGCTGAATTGGGATCTGTTAGATCTAAGTGAGCCTTAATTATAATACATTAAACAATTAAAGTAATGGAGATCAGGCACAATCAAATTTCAAAACAAAGAGATTTAGCAAGATTAGACTGTTAAAACTGTACAGATGATGCCATTAATCTTGGAGGAGGTCCAACGTAAACGATACAATATCTAGCCAGCTGGGAAGACGGCAAACTGGAGGTAATATCAGGTTCCCAGCGTGAAGTGTAAGGGGGTAGATGGATTTTCCCCTTCCATTTTACCACTTTATTTTTAGACAAGAGCAAGGTACTGAACACATCAGAACATGTATATGGTGCGCACATATAACATAGGTGTGACGCCTGTGAGTCATACAGCTTCGTGGACTTCCAGGGGGCAGGGAGTGCACAGCTTGAAATGCTTGGTGAATTATATATGCTACTGTACTTCCCATTTATGTTTTTAAGAGTTACTCTGTTATTTATAGTGACTTTAGCGCTGAGGAAGCTGGCTTTGACTGACAGCTCTGGGAGCAGAAGTTATTCTTTGTCCATAAACCAGGTACAGCGCTTCAGGAGATGGGAGGGGGCTTCGGGCCCCACGCTCATTCTTTTCCTGCCCTCTCCAGGGATCTCATCATCTCTGTTATAACAGTAATGCATTTATGACACTTTGTCATTTGTGAGAAGAACCCGCTGCGGTGTTCATGTGAAGCCAGGCTTTCTCCTGGGAGAGCCAGAGCTGGTGGAAGGTCCTGGAGCCCGGACATAAAGCCGTGGACGGGGGGAGCGCTGCAAAACACCCCGGAGCTGTTTGTTGGAGGCAGAGCACGCGGAAGGACAATATGTAACAGCTGATAATGGAAAAGCAGGTAAATGTGACCAAAAGCCTGGCCTGCAGTTCACGGGTAAAATGATTTTGCCAGAAAAGGAAATTCTTTTTGAAAAGCCAAAGAACAAAGACATTTGAGGCCTCCCCTGGGAAATAAGGATGAGCAATCTAAACTGTGGGTTTTCTTTGTATAATCGAACACTGTACTCCTGGAGGGATCTTTTTATTTGGTTCTTTGCTCTCTCTGATTCCTCTCGACAATGTACACAAGCTGCAGTACAGAAAATAGAGATAGTCAGAGAGAGATAGCACTGTACCGAGAGAATTTAATTAATAAGTCCTTGTGGGACTGTGGGGGACTGTGGAGAGAATGGAGGAAGATGAGCAAAAAAGAAATCTTCCCCATGTCTGTATGTGTTAAATATTTCATTGAAAGAAAGCAAAAGAGGCCCCAAAAGGAGTTTATAATTCTTGGAAAACCTAAAAAAGAATATTAGGCAATGTGTTCTCTTTTCTCTTTCAATTTTGCTTTAGACAAACTTAGTACTGCAACACTTTCAAGGAGAAGAATTTGGGCCAAGGATCTAGCAATAGATTTCTGAATACCTCAGAAAAAGCAAGGGACTGGGGAAACCGAACGAAAGGAAAGACTCGCTCTCTTTTTCAACAACCACCACCTTTTACAGTTCTTCAGGAGACGTGCCTGAAATCCTGGGTGGGTGGATGCCACGCACACCGAGACGCAATTGCTGGACACCCATTGCTCCGCAGCAGGCAGCAGACAGACAACAGCAATGCTGCTGGATTTCAGGCTGACCCAGGGAGGAAGGATTTTTGGCATACTGATCTTGACCTCTGTCTTCTGTCCTGTCAGCTGCTACGTCCCAGTGCCCTTGGGCTGGCTGAATTTGCTCTTGCTGATGGCCTTTATATAGTCCCCTGCCCTGGTGCTTGTGTTGAAGCTGGGCTTTTAGGTCTTTGGGTAGATCTTGGAATTGCAGATTAAACTCACATATCCCTGGTTTTATTAGAAGCTTTGCTGAAGTCCAGAAGTTGCTGGAAGCCTGATATTCTCCACCATTTGCTGGCTGTGAACTATGTAGATACTCATATTTTTAATTTCCTTTCATTTATTTGTGTGTGCAGGACCTCTGTCATGACCAGCAGGGAACACTCCCCTGGGTACAGAGAGGCAATTTGGCGTCTGTGCCAGCCCTGGCTTGTAAAAGCCTGGCAGCTCTTGACAAACAAAGCCTAGAAATGTTGCTATTAAAAGCATTTATTGAATAAATCCATATGTGACAAAATGATAGCTGCAAAAAGCAGTGGAATTGTTTTTTAATGGATAAATCTTATTTGAAAGGTAAAGCTGAGCTGCAAAAGCTCAGAGAACAGTCACCTGAGGATAGAGCTTTGAGCAATGTGGGAAAAATTAGAACCACTATGAACAATATAGAGGATAATAGATTTGAGAACATGTCTGCTTTGAGTGGGAGCTTTTATGTAAAGAAAAGAGAGGATAAGCCTGGATTTAACTTCGGCATTTGAACGTTCTCACAAATAGAGATAGAAGAACAAACCCTCATTCCCTTTAGCAAGGCTGCAGCGGCTAGGAAGGAGAGAGGAGCCCTGTTATTCCACGCAGGGGTCGACAGATTGCGAAGGGGGGCAGTGGGCAGGCTCTGACCTCCCAGTGAGATACACAACTGAGCAGCAAGGTCCCCACTGCGCACCTTGGCTGTGTGTGGCACCAGCCCGTCATCCTGTGCGCAGCCTGGGTGTTTTAGGGGAGGCAGGGTGCTGAGCTCGGCTGGTTGACACCTCCCTCGGCGGGGGGAGCGGAGGAGCAGCGGTTGTGTAAAGGCTGTTGCAACAACTGGAGAGCAGCTCTGCTGGAAATCCAAGACTGCCACAGGAGAGGGTCCTATTTTTGTGTCTCTCTGCTTAAAGTGTCTCTGCTTTGGCCTTGCTTGGGTGATCAGGACTTGCTCTAGACACCAAAAAGGAAGAAAAAAGAAAGAAAAGGTCATTCTTTAAAAAGAGGCGTGTAGGCAGTATTTAGACATAAAAATAAACCAACATTGGCTATCTCAATTGTTTCTCAGGGTGCTGAAAAGAATCTGTTATGATGGACTCTGGGCAGGTGATCGCTGAGGGTGGATATTTCCTGGTGATGGAAGAGGCAGACGTGATGCAAAACCACCTCTCTGGGAACGAGCGGTCTCCAGTGAGGACAGAGGGGTCCCGCGGCTGCCGCTGACATACGTGAATGCGGTATGGAAACACTCAAACCAAGTCAGGAATTTCTTGGCACGCATAATGTCCGCATTGGGGAAATGTTTTGCATCATTTGAGGGAGGGTCTGTCTTGTCCGGTCTCTTCAAAGAGATAATTGGAGAAACTATGAAAACCGCATGTCAGGATTATAAAGGTTTACCGGGAGATCAGATAGAAATGAAAGGGAGGGCAGAAAAATGTTATGGGACAATGAAAACAAATAACATCTGAAAACATAACTTCGGAACTGATCCTGCAGAGAACTCCAGGATGAGTATCACATGCAAACTCTTATTTAAGAAGATATTTGGGAGGTAATGAGTTCAATCTAGCAAGGAACAGATTTTTCAAAATCAGACATAGGAAAACAGTCAGAAGCAGCTACTATGTTTGGAATATTACACACGCAGGTGCAAGTGCCCAATTTAGAAATGAGTCTCTGACATTCCTGCTCACAGTCTAGAGGCAAGTGAATGTTTGTGTGCACCTATTGCTGTAAATCAGTCTCATTGCCTATGATTATATTGCTTTTGGAAATGTCAATATTTTCTGGGGAAAAAAAAGTTCTCTCTTCAGTTTCTTCCCAAAATAGGATGCCTAATGTTGGTAAAATTGTAGACCTTTTATTTCAAGATTGATCTACGCCGGCTTTTCTGTAATAGGAGTTTTCCCATCTACTTATTCCCAAAGTGGTTGTGGTAGAGCTGTGATATATCATCAAAGAATGTCAGGTGCTCTGTGCTTGTAAACCATCTTTTTAGTAGAAAAGATATTAGAGAAAAATGAATCCTTTCCCAAAATTTGAACTACTTAAGCTTTCAGAATTGTCTAGGATCCTTAATTTCTACCTTACTCTTAAAAAAACCCCCGAAAAGATAGGTTAAAAAAACCCATAGTGCAACATCTTATCCAGGGTAAAATAGCTAGAAAATGGAGAACAGAAGCACATTGCATTTAATTCACATGTAAAATCCCCCCCTTGCATTACAAGTGAGCCAGAGTACCGCTACTATATCCCAGTCCCCAACTAAAGTAGCCGAAATCCAATGTAAGTAAAGCCCAGCTCTGCTGTCTTGTCTTCTTTCCTCCTTTGTCTGGTGGTTCTGTTGTTGTGGGGATGAATGTGGGATGCTCTGCTTACTGCCAACCCCAGCCACCCCGTGATGGTTTAGTTCTCTGGAGGAGATGCCTTAACTCCAGACATCTTGCAAAATGCTTGCTGTATGGGATACCAGCCCTAGGAAGAGTAAGATGGCTCTGTCATATAGAATAGAGTGGAATAGAGTAGAATATATGAACAGAATAGAGGGGAAGGGAAGGGAAGGGAAGG